>ML111399.1:0-124373 GCA_003697995.1 Taxidea taxus jeffersonii | reverse complement strand
TCAAATAAATAAAATCTCTAAAAATTAAAAAAAATAATAAAATGGGGCTTCCTAAACTTGGATCTATCCCCTTATTGTGGCAATGAGAATTTTAAAAAAGGATAGAGATGCAGACATTAAGGAGGCTCAAAACAGTGAGCTTCAGTGAATCATGTTCATTCTATAAGAATCACAAAGGGGAAAAGAACTTATTCGTCTCCTAGAGAAGTTTTCATTGGCCATGAAAACATTTACCAGCCCTCTTTGGGTGTTAAACTTTCTGGAAGACTATATACTAATGACACAGTTTGAAACACTCAAGTCAGTATAAAGTAAACAGAAATTCACCACATGTGTTCACTGTCCCACTGCCACTACCCACATCACATTCTTTCTCACCTGCAGTAAGCTACCAACTCATTTTTCTCTCTTTGACCTTATCACCACCACCCAAAACAATTCTCCAAATTATGGACAAACTCACCTCTCTAATATGCAAATTGGGTCATATTGCCATCCTATTAAAATTTTATTACTTTTAGGAAAAGTATCAGTCTATAACATAGAGTGTTAAGGACATTGGAGGATCCTTTCTCAAGTAATTGCTCCTATCTGTATACATGGCTTCCATGAGAGCTGCATTATGACTTTAGTCATAGTTGTTAGGTCTCTTTGCCTGGCTTTTAAGACTTGGGACTGGGGAAGTCAGTTTTGTTATGTGAGCCTTAGAATCAGAGGTGTCAGCAGAGAGAAGGTAGATAACACAAAGATGAATTAAGACAAGGGAGTGTTGATGCCTTGAGTACATTCCAGTTCTTGGTCTCAGATGTCCCTGTGATGAGGGCGTAAAAAAAATACTCTTGTACTGTTTGTGGGAATGCAAACTGGTGCAGCCACTGTGGAAAATGATATGGACAAAAAAAAATAAAAATAGAACTACCATATAATCCATAATCACACAACTGGGTATTTACTGGAAAAATACAAAAAACACTAATTCAGAGGACTACATGCACCCCTATGTGTTTTGTAGCGTGATTTACAATAGCCGAACTATGGAGGCAGGCCAAGTGTCCGTAGATAGATGAATGGATTAAGATGTGGTATATGGGGGCGCCTGGGTGGCTCAGTGGGTTAAAGCCTCTGCCTTTGGCTCCGGTCATGATCTCATGGTCCTGGGATCGAGCCCCACATCGGGCTCTCTGCTCAGCAGGGAGCCTGCTTCCTCCCTCCCTCTGCCTGCCTCTCTGCCTGCTTGTGATCTCTGTCAAATAAATAAATAAAATCTTTAAAAAAAAAAAAAGATGTGGTATATGTATACAGTGAAATGTCATTCAGCCATAGAAGAGTGAAATCTTGCCACTTGCAACAACATGGATAGAGCTAAAGTATAATGTTATGTGAAATAAGACAGTCAGAGAAAGACAAATACCATATGATCTCACTCTTATGTGGAACTTAAGAAACAAAACAAATGAGCAAAGAAACAAGAGAGACTCAAACCAAGAAACAACTCTTAACTATAGAGAACAAACTGATGGTTACTGGAGGCAAGGCGAATAAGACAATGGGTGAAACAGGTGATAGGAATTAAAGAGTATATTTATTGTGATGGAAAAAATAAAATACAAAAAAATTTCTAATTATCTGTTGAAATAATTTCTCCCTGTTGCCACCAATTTCACAGGACTCCCAGACTCCTGCTCAAGCAGAACCACCTGTCAACAATTTTTACAACATTTCAACAACATTACAACAAGTCTTCTTTAAAGACTTCTTTACCTTTGAGTAAATTTGTCTAAACAGTGTTTCTCACAGTGTGGTCCACAGGCCATCTGCATCAGAAGCACCTGGGTCCTTATTGAAAATACAGATTCCAGGCCATACCCCAGACATCCTGAATTGGGATCTCTAGATTTGTAGCAACCACTCCAGGTGTGCCTTGAGACATTCAAGTTTAAGAATCATGAGTCTCCTGGGAAACATTTCATGGGTTGGGGGAGGGAAAGAAGGGCTTGGCATAAACTTGAGAAATGTGATCTTCGAGGACTCAGACAGAAATCCTTTTCTCTTTGCTAGCTAAAGTAATTAAAGTCCCAGTATTCTACATCTTTAGGACCTGCTTCCTTTCCCAGGCTCTATGAAGCAGTGACCTCAAAGCTATACAGAAGATGCTCAGAAAGCATGGCAAATCTTGAACTTAAGGTGGCTAAATAAATGAATAAATGAAAAAATATAGAACCTATCATCTACAACTCATTACAAAAGAGCTTCTGATTTTCAGATTAGGGTATGGGTTAGTGTTGAGGCTGGAGAATAAATTTAAAATTTTCAATGATATTTAAAATGAATAGCGCCTTTATCTATAAACATGCATGACTAAATATTATGTGACTTACTCCGAAAACTGGTATTTCAACTAATGCTAAACAACCCCTCCATGGAATTTCTCTCTCGTTGTGCACCTTCATGAACATTCTTTCAATTCTGTTTTTTCTGTTTTCAGAGTTAGCTGTTTACATGTTTGCATATACCCTGCCTCACTTCACAAAAAAAAATTTTTTTTTAAGATTTTATTTATTTATTTGTCAGATAGAGAGAAAGAACAGGAGCGAGCACAGACAGAGTGGCAGGCAGAGGGAGAAGCAGGCTCACTGCTGAGCAAGGAGCCCGATGTGGGACTCAATCCCAGGACGCTGGGATCATGACCTGAGCCGAAGGCAGCCGCTTAACCAACTGAGCCACCCAGGCGTCCCCACAAAAATTTTTGAATATTTGTCCCATGTGTATATAGAAACAAATACAAATATTTGTCAAGAGTATTTCCGTACTCAAGCCAGTTGCTCCCAATATCAGAGACCAGAAGCAAGGAGCCATTTTTTCTCCTGTTTATCTGAGGAAACTATAAAATTTCTCTGCTCCTTGACATTTTATGAGAATATCTAACAGTATTTGAGTTTAACATTAAGAAATGTGTTCTTAGCTACATTCGTGTGAATGTTGTAAGTTCCTCTTTCTTAACTAGTATTTATTGCTTGTGTTCTTCTTCTAAGCCATCTGAAGATCTGTGTGCAGAAGGCAGGAAAACAAGAAAGGAAAGAAAAAGAGAGAGAGAGAGAGAGAGACAGACAGACAGAGAAGGAGAGAGGGAGAGGAAAACCTGATGTAGAGAAGAGTGTTCCTAAATAGACTTATGTCATAGAGTCTGAATTCTTGAATCTCAGACATTGTTCGCTAGACTGCTGCATCGGCCTGACACTTGTCTTGCGGTATTTTTTCTTACACTCTGCGTTTTTCCTACAGACTTCATCTAGTAGTTTATAAATTCTTTGAAGACAGAAATGAAGTGTATTTTCACCAGTGAACCTCAAGATTATGGCATTTGCTGCATGTTCTTTAAGAAACCATAAAATAAACCATAAAATAGTTCATCTTGAAAAAACAAGCTGTATAGAAAAACAGACTACAATAGCAGTGAAAGTTAACATAATATGCAACAATATATAATTTGCATATATTATTTCATTTGATCCTCACAGCAATTTTATGAAGACGATGAAAAAAGAGATTACTTTTCTCAGGCTTTGTATATGTGCCCACCCTTCTTCCTGAAACATACTTCACCCTGATATACACATGGCTTTCACCTTCACTTCTTTTAAGTTTCACATAAGTGTCAACTATTCTGAAACCTTCCTTGACCACCCAAACAAAGTAGTATCTCATTCTCCAAAAGCATTTTTGCCATCTGAGAAGACATGGTTTTTATTTGCCTTTCTGTACTTGACTATAAGCTCCATGTGGGTGGGTATTAATTTTGTTTGTTACTATTTCCCCAGTCCTACAACAAGGCCTACCACATAGTAGATGCTCAATAAATAAACCAATGAATGCATTAGTGCCACTTCATAAATAATGAGCCAGGAATAACAGGCTTAAGAGATTTGACCAACATGGCACATCTAAAGAGGGGTAGTTTAGGTTTTGGATCACAGGTGTAACTTTCAATCCTACTAAATTTTCAGGCCACTACAGAGACATCATGCTAACTTGATTGACAATGACTTTAGAGGCATTAATTTCTGCAATAGTGTGAGATTTGGAAACTTCTCTTACAATTCCATGAGTGTTATCTGGAGTCAAAAAAAATTAAAGCAGGTCACATTTATTAATACTAGACAGGATGGTAAGAACACTTCTAAGCTACAGTATAGGCAGAGCAATCTCCACCACACTGAAAACTGATGCACATTTCTTGGGTGCTAATCTAACATGGTCCTCTATGAACACTTTATGAACCACTCCAAAGTACTCTTTGTCAATAAGCAAATAGCTATTTCTGCTATAATAATAGCATCTTGAGAGATGATGCTATTAAGATAACAAAAACTCCTGGCTACTCTCAGCAGTAGACCATTTAGTAGTGTGACAGGTATGTGTTACTGAATGAGCACTGTAAAGGGACACAGTCTTTGCAAATAGACCTGATAATTGCAGTGCTTCAGTCTGATTGTAAATATAGCAATAAAGAAGACCTTACCTAATTTTAGACAGTATTTTCCCCTGATTTTTAAGGATCACTAGTAGATATCTAATACTAAACACAACTTGATTTAGCTTAACTCACTTAGAAATAGTGAACTCTCCACTGACTGCCACTCTGTCCACAATTAACTAACACTTTCAAACAAATTTTAGAAGTGAGTGCTAAAATTCTAAGAGGACTGACAGCTTATCCTTTAAAAACCCTTCATTTTGAAAGTGAAGAAATTTTGGCTATTTGTCTTATCAGTCATATCTAACCAGGAAGCAGTGCAATGAGAACTTGAATCCCCAGTGCTCCTTCTACTACACACAGTCAGATCACACTTTGCACAAGGTCTGTCATTCCCAAACAAACTGTTAAATGGATGGATTCTGAAATTAATGATCTTGAAGCATGACAATATTGCAAAGTAATTTTGAGTGATTTGTAAATCACTGTAGTGTTGTTTGGATAGGGGTCTATCTCTGAACATTATAATTATAATGTCACTAATGAAAGTATTTGGTTAAGCAATAAAATCAAAGTCCTGACCAATGATATACCTGTTTATATGACCATATGATATAATGTTTATTTTTCTTGAATTACAGTGTTGGAAGCCAATAAGGAATCTGAAAGACAGGAACACTGATACAGAATTACCTCAGCTAATGCTCGTTTTATAAGGTAATTCATTCTCACTTTACAAACATATATACTAACCACCTCCTATGTGTCAGTGTGGGAAACAGTCACTAGTTGTTCACCAAACCCTTTTCCTCTTGGACACAGCAAGACTACTGTTTTCAGCCAGCATTGTACTTAGCAGTAGCCATATGACTGACTTCTGGTCACTGACTTCTTGTCAACACCAGTGGCATACACCACAGAACCCTCCCACATGTGATCATCCACTTACTTTTCCTCATCTTCCAACCAGATGCAGTGGAATCAATGGAATACTCTGAGTCCTAGGAGATGGCAGAGCCACAAAATAGAAGGAAACTGGGTCCCTGAGTCACCATTTGGAGGAGAGAAATACATGCTATGGAAACACATCAGAAAGTCTTGGGAAAGGCTTTTCAGAGTTGTTGTATCAGAGGTAGACATTTAATTAAGGTTTAAATTGGAAGAAAAGAAAGTTAATTCACCTTGGATAGAGGAGAGAGCATAGACAGAGCTTCAGATGTGAACATCTTGGGTTAAGTTGCAAGAAGTTCCAAGTACATTAAAAAGTTGTGAAGCTGTGCAGTGGCATAAATAAGACTTTCCATTAAAAGGTAAACTCTGAGGCAGTGTGAAAAACAGCTAGAAAGAGGAAGCAAATATGAGAAAGACCCAAGTTACCAGGCCACTGGAAGAAATCTAGGCAAGAAACAATGCAGGGACTAATCTAGGCTGCATTAGAAGAAACTCATTTAAAAAAAACCCACAGATATAAGAGGCCATTCAGAGGAGGCATTCCAAAAGTTTAATGTTCAAGTAGCTGCTAGGAAAAATAAATTAAAGTAACATTAACTGAAGTAGGGAACACAAGAGAAAGTACTGGTTAGAAGGAAAAGATGATAAATTTGTTTTTAAATATGTTGAATTTGGAGTCCAAATTAGAGGAACTATCCAGTGTGCAGTTTGCATTTCATATATAGAACTCAGAAAAAAATTCAAAATTGGAATTATAAATTTGGGAGTTGGCAACATAGAGATGATGGTTAAGCCATGGGAGTGGATGAAATCTGCCAAGAAAAGTGTATAGAGTGAGAAGCGAAGGAAGAAGAGATTTCACAGGATACTTGAAAGAATGGTTAGAGAAGTATAAAAAGCATCAGGAGAGAAGGGTATCATGAAAACCAGGGAAGGACAGACTTTAAGAGTCCCACCCACATAAAAGGGTTCAGACTAGACCCAGCAGGGAAACCAATATGATAACTAGTCATAAATAGGATTATAGATTCTGGAATTACATCAGACACTGTGAGCATGTTCCAAAGATTTGCCCAAAAATGCCAATCTGTCATCAAAGGCAAGTGACAAATGTTGGCTGGAGATCAGAGATAGAGCCAGAGGTAAAACATCAAGTAAATGTACAGCTAGGAAGATGGAGGAACAAGACTCCAAAATGGCAAAAAAGGTCCAGGATTTTTGCCAGAACTCCTTATCAAGTTTTGGCCAGATGCAGACTGGGTACGGCTAAACACAATAGATAATCAACCATTTCCAGTATTAAGAGACCTGAAGGATCATTAGGGATTTGAAATTAAGTGTTGAAGCAATTTTGTTAGTTTTGAAAGTAGATGTCACTTTGCTTTGGAGTAAAGGAGAGGTGCATGAGTGAAGGCAGTGAATGAAGATATCTTTCTCAAGATTGCTGATGTTAAATGGAATTGCATGATGAAAGTTTAAGTGGTTGAGTTAAGAGACAGCTTGTTTAGGGTGTTTTTGATGCTGAAGGTAAAAATCTATTGGAGAAGAAGTGGAAGATTGAAAGAGCACATAAATTAAGGAATCAAGGAGGGAGTCAGAAATGAGACCAAAGTACCTATGGAGAAGTTAGTTGTGCAAATTATGTCTTGTCTTGCCTGATCTTACCCTTGCCCTAAGAAAGAAGAAAGAAATAAAGAAAGAAAAGAAAGAAAGGAGATACTGATTAAGTCTGGATGAATGGTGAGAAATATTGAGGTATTTCATAACTGACACTCTTTATTTTCTTCGTGAGGCTAGGCTGGGTCATTCAGTGACAGTAGGTAAAGGCTTGAGAAGAGAGTCAAGTTTGGATTGACAGCTCCAGAGAAAGAGGGCTTTATCTGGCGAATGTGAGAAATTAGATGTACACCAAAGACCCAACTCAGGCAAGGAATCATAAGGAGAAAGGATGTTCTCTAGCAGCAATTAGAGCCAGAAGGTCTAAGGACAGGGAAAATAAATAACTTAAACTGATATTTTCCCTGGTAGAAACAAAGAAAAGAAGAGGGGATGAAGAATCCAAAAGTGTTGGTGAATACATGAAAAGGACTGACCAAGTCCACTTTGAGATGTTTCAGGGTTGGGGTAATGGCCTGTCATGATTCCCACCACAGGGCCTGACACATAGAAGGTGCTGGAGAGATATGGAATGAATGAACGTACGAATGAGCTCCTACTTGACATTCAGGGTGGTTGTGTGGGAGGTGAACCTGAAGGACATACCTAAACTGAGAGACTAGGAAGGATTGGAGAAGCAGCAGCGTGCAGTGAGGCTGAAGAACAGGTTTTGTAGGAGAGAGTTTGGGAAAAGAAAGACTACAAAGTTGTGGGCAGAGAGAATTGGTTTCAAAATTTTAATTTTCAAGGAGCAGTTCCAAGCAAGTAAAAGGGCCAAAGAATACCTCTCTGTGCATGGGATTGATAAAGTAGAATGGAGGTAATGTCAGTGTGAGAGTAGACTGTGAGAAGTCACTTAAGATGACAGCAGATACATGAGCCAATTTCCAAAGTCCTTGAGAATTAAGAAAAAAAAAGTGACCCAGAGGTAACAGGGACAAGAACACATATAATTTCATCAAGATAATATTGGCTTTCCCTATCACTCAACATTCTTATGAGGATCAAATAAAAAGTAATCATATGTGTTCTTATTGGGAGGTAAGAGATACAAAGAGCCACCATGTCCTCCAAAGGACAAGAGATTGTTAACTGAAAACTACATAAAATTGCCAGGAGAAGTTGCAGGGAACTAGGACAATGCCAAGTCCTCTTCCAAAAGCCAAAATATAGGAGCAACACCTAGAGTGTTGAGGGGGAAGCAGTGTCACTAGGAGCAAGTCTGGGTTTCAGGAAAAAGAAACAGGAAAAGAAAATTATTTTACCTACTAATTATGTGCTAAGTTCTGGGAGCTTTATCTATGTCATCTTGAATTTCCACAGTAGCCATGCAAGGTGAGGATTATTCCCTTCAGATCACAGATGAGGAAACAGGGAATGTGGTCGAGTAACTTTCCTAAGACTGCACAGTTATTAAACAGAGTAGTCGGGATTTGAACCCAACTCAAATAAAATCTCATTCCCTTTCCACTCCACTTCATTAAACCAGTGTTTTATAGGGGAGATGAGAATATAAAACATTGGCATGATGTTCAAAGAACTCATGGAGGACAGAGGCAAAATTTGAGAAGAAAATGAGCTAGATGAGATTAGCGTATGAGCAAGCGTAGCTGGCAAGAGGGTCCTGCCATTACTGATCAACGGCACTGGGGATGCAGGAAGTTGGGAGGTGAACAGGAGAGCAAATAAAATTAACTAGCCTTGAGTTTCAGCTGCAACTTTGATATTCAGGGCTTGTGGTGTCTTTATGAAGATCATTCCCACTGGTTAACTGACTTCTTTTTTTTTTTTTTTTAATTTACATGAACAGTCAAGCAGCCATCTTGCTACTTTAACAAGCACCCTTGAGGAATCAATTAAAAATTCCCATCTCGGAGGACTTACATATGTACAGTAACAGCTTGGGTTAATTTACTAATTCATTTCATCAGCCTGCCATATTATTAGCCAATTTCCGTAAATCTTGTTATAATTCACACATTAAAAAGGCAATGTCTTCTGATTATCCTTCTGCAACATGAGAGAAAACATGTACATACATCATCTTCAATCATCGGTCATAATTTTAATGTATTTTATGGAGGACAATTGACTAAATCATGTTCCTAAAATATTTAGGGTGTTTGAAAATTGCTCTTTCAAACATTTTGAGTGTCATTTTCCTGATCTTGTTTGTGCTGTTTATCTCCTTGACAAATCCTTTCTTCATATATAGCATAAAGATATACATCGGCCAGGTCCCAAATGGCTCATCAAAAATTCTGAGTTAGGGAATTTAGAATACAGAGAACTGTTATTTAGTATAAATGCTGCGTGGACAGCTTTCATAGCCAGAGATTTTTAGACATGCAGGGAATCTTATGTAACTCAGGTACGACTGGGCTTTGGGGGGCAGCTTCTTTTCTCACTTTTAGCCCATGTTAGGGCCCTGAGGAGCACTTAGTTACACTCCTCAGTCTGCTTGTCTCCCCACCTTCTCCGATATTCCAACTCCAAAAGTGTTGGCAGGGTGAATGGGGAAATTCGCATACTATACAAAAGAAACTTCCCCAAATTCCTCCATTAGACTTACTTTGTCTAGTGACATCTCTCTTTCCTTCCTCGTTTGGCTTCTTGAAAACCCTCTCTATTATCCTCAGCAATTCAACACTTCTTGACCATCTTCCAGAATGCAGAGAAGAATTAATTGTTTTTAGTTGTCCTCTCACACACAGAAGTCTTATATACCAAAACTCTCATTTTACTATTGTATCAATCAAAACTACAGGCTAAAAAACGTATAAGTGAGACAGGTAGGAATAAAATCAGGTTCTGCATATATTGTTGCTTTTTTCACCGATACATTCAGTAACCTCTGAAGTTCCTACTAATTTTAAAATTCTATCACTTGTCTGCTCTGTGGTTCTTGATGAATTTGGGGATTGAGCAATAATGGCCTAAATAAGATCATAGTAAAGTGAAATGTTTGGGATGGAGGAGAGGGACTTCATGTCTGTACTTTGAGAGGAGACCATCTGTACCTTGACTGATGTGAAATGCCCAGATAGAGGGGAGAGTTGATGAGTTTTCATAATATCATACACATATACATATAGTGGTTAGCCGTACATAAATTGACTTTATTGTTTGGTTTTTAGTAGGTATGTGGGGCTTCTTAGGTCCACCCTTTTTTGGTTTTCAATGTTAAATTATTTAGTATATGAAATATGCCAATTAATCAAGCATGACTACACTTTCTTTTGGATAGTTTTACCAAGGTAAGGAATGTAAATGTGATTTATATGGTAAATAATTTTTTTAAATTACCCAAAGGCAGTGGCTATCCATTTAATTTGTGTACTGCCCTGGAAAATAAACAGTTATCCACAGATAGTTTAAAAATTATAGCCCATACAGAGATGTGGCTGAATGGGTTTTAATCTTTTGGCCCTGAATTTATTGATTCAGTTCTTAGGTGTCACATCAGTAATTGAGGACAATGAAGTATTATCAATTTACAATTTATTTTTAACAGCTGCCTATTTATTTAGCTCATGGCAATTTAGGCTGAGCTCAGCTGAGCAGTTGTTCTGACTTCAGCTGGGCTCCTTCATTCCTTGATCAGCTGTAGATCAACTTCAGGTCAGATCTGAAGCTTCAGGTTGGTAAGGTTCCCTCGAATGTCTGGGGCCCTCTGTTAGGGCAACTGAGCTGATATAGTTCTGGTCCCAGTGGTCCTTTGGTTGTTTTGCCATCCCTAGATATATAGCCAGGGCTTGTTTACCTCGTGGAGGAATAAGTACCAAGAGAGCAGAGATATGGACTCTGCCTCTTAAGTATATTTTTAAGATTTTATTTATTTATTTGTTAGAGACAGAAAGAGACAGCACAAGCAGGGGGAGCAGCAGAGGGAGAGCAAGAAGCAGGCTCCCTGCTGAGCAAAGGACTCAGTCCCAGAATGCTGGGCATGACCTGAGCCCAAGGCAGACGCTCAACCAACTGAGCCACTCAGGCATCTGGCACTCTGCCTCTTGATGAACAGATCTGGCTAAGAGCATGGATACAGAAAGTGGGCTGTGGGGGTGGAGGGTATGAACAATGATACAAGTAGGCTTCTATCAGTGCCCAGCAGAGAATTTGGCTTCACTAAAAAAGGTGTTTGACTAATTAATCCAATCATTGTAAATGACCCTACCACCTAGGGTTACCATAATTAACCAGGTGAACCAAACTAAGTAAACTCTTCACTCATATTAAACCTATTTTATAAACACAGATTTGAAACCTTTTAAGATGTAAATACTTAACATTTTATTTTTATTTTAATTCAATTAGCCAAGGTATAGGACATCAATGCTTTTTGATATAATGTTCAATGATTCATTAGTTGAGTATATCACCCAATGTTCATCATATCACCTGCCCTCTTTAATCTTACAGAAAATGTACACTTCCTATTTCCTTAGACTTCGGGTAGTTGGGCATTTCACAATAACATTTGGTTGTTTTGTGCTCTTTTGAAGGCAGTGCAGAGAAAGCAGCAAAATTATTTACTGTGATCTGAGTTTGTCTCTAGAAACTTCTTCGTAGACCACCTCAAAGGAACTCACCCAGCCTCCTCCTGTAAGATGCTCCAATCATCTTATCAACTGGAAGTTGAAAGAATTAAAGTAGCTTCAAAAACACTTCATAGTACCAGGAAATGGGATCTCTGATTCCTCATTCTGTAGTTTATATCCTAAATGCTGTTTGAAACCAGTGTTTCATTAAGAGCACCATGATAAGTAGTTTGTTCAGATTCAGCTTCTGAATTATTTTCATTCACATTCATAGGATGAGCAAGATAAAACTTGAACTCAATTTTTAAGAATCTATTTCCATACCATGCAGTTTTATTCACCCTATTATGGACATGTTGAGCTCGTGATGCAGCAACATGAATGACTATTTACCTGCTGCTTGAAAATGATGCATAGCTCTCACTTTTCACACAAAAATGTGAAATGTACTTTTCTAAGTAGCTTGTCCTATAGCCTTGTCATTTTTGAAATCTCATGCTATGGAGATTTTTAGCTTCTTTGTTTGGCTGGTTGTTTTACATGCTTATTTTTTCAAGTTCAGATTTAGATCTAATCATGCTGGACTCAACAGCCAGATTTCTTTCCTAGATATTCAGAAGATACAGTGACCTTTATTTAACTTTTTTGATGGACACTGAATTAGAAATAGGGAATGGGGAGTAGCTGTTTCGCTGGGGCTTTAATTAGCATTGCATTCATTGCCTACTTGTTTTAATAATTAAATGCTATCTTATTTAATATAAGAAGTTTGCCAAACTAGCTGCTTCTTTATGAATTTATGAATGTATTATAGTTTTCATCTTTAATAAGGAGAGCAATAAACTATACTTATTATATAGATAAACTACTTTTACTGCATTTGAAAATAATTGCACCATATTATATACATCAGGTATGTAATATTATACAAGAAAGAAACACTGGAAAATCAAGTAAAAAGTAGAACCCACACTCAAGAATTGAATATTTATGTAAGGAGATATGTACAATTTGGTTTTGAAAGGACAGCCTAATATTTCTTACAAGATAGTTTAATTTTTCTTATCTGCTTACATATGGTATATTTTAAGAAAAAAGCAAGAAATTAATTATGAAGTCATATTTTTTCAATTAAATGTACCACTTAAAAATAATTTTTAACATGAGAAACACTATTTTTAACATTGTAAATTTTTTTAGAAAGAAGAGTCTCAGAATCAAAATTAGAATCTTCTAAAAATCGTTACTAATCTCAAAATTAAGTGATAAGGGAAACTTGAGCTCAGCATAATCACTTTCTCTTTTTCAAATTTGGAAACATTTGACATTCCAAATTTGACATTTGTAAACCTGGGTCTACTAAGTGGACCAGAAGCTTCTGGAATTTGGGAGCTAGGTGAAACATTAAAGGGAGGAAGAAGGAAGGTGTTAGAAATGGTGATTTAATGTAAGCTCTGATAATCCAACTAAAAAAACTAATTACTTCAATTTACAAATAATGAGGTTCACACTTTTAATTCTGTGGAGGACTTCTTATTCTGGCTTCAAGGCATAAGAATGATTAACCATACTAATAAAAATAATGTCCCACTCCAAATCTCAGTAGCCATTTCTCATAATTTAATTACAACCTCGTATTGACAGGATATTATTTGATATGTAACCTAAAAGTAATTAATATATGTATGATAACACAAAGAATTTTATTCTTTAAAACTAGCTTTTGGTTTTGATGGCATGACAATTCATATAGAATACAACTTCAAGTCAACATAAAATATGCAGATTTCTCTATGCCAGGGACAAGCCAGCTAAAGAATCGCAATGACTTTGAACTCTTCATCCCAAAGATGCATTGGGTGCATTTTTTTATAAATTGAAATAATAAATAATAGATTGGGTCTAAAAGTAATTTGTGTTTTTGCTGAGCCATCTACTCCCAAAATATCTGGATTCTGAGTCTCTAATACATTACACTGTAAATTTTATTCCTATTTCAAACTCTCATGTGTGTAGGCAAAAGCAATACTTTGGTAGTTTTGTATTTCTTTCAAGTTTTGTCTTTTCTTTCTGTCAGCTAAAATTGTTCCCCCTTCATTCAGAACACATGAAAAGGAAGAGGAGGAGGTTAGAAATTATATAACATTCTACTCCATGCATTCCAGGTTGTTGACCATCAAATTCATTAAAATATGGAGTTTTCATTCAAAAGACATAATTCCTTAACTCTACATTCTGTAAGGAAAAAAATTATAAATGTACAGTTAGCTGTCTGCCTTGCCTCCTCATTCTCAGTGGGCCATTTTTTTCAGCCAACAAATGGTGCTATAATTTGCTACATTGATAAGGTAGATAAGCAGGCACTTTTTTTACTTTGCCAGACTGGGAAATTGGCAAGTATTCTTTCATTTTCTGATGCCATGACAGAAATATATACCCTCATTGTTTGTGCCTAAGATTTAAGTTCTTATACATCATATTTCAGGTAAGAGATTCAGAATAGTATCAAAGGATGAGTGTTCTGTGATTCAGTGAATCCTTGATTCTCTGATCCAATACATGAAATCTAGGCATCACTCTGGCCTTCACTCTGTGATCTTAGATTATCCTCAAGGTTCGGTCTATACCAACTTGTTTGATAGTGATTAGTTACTCTAATTGTTTTTCTTTTAATGTGCCTATATTATATTTGAAAACATATTGCCATTCTTAGGTGATTAAGAACTGCATATTCAGTACTACATAGAACATACAGACTAGAAAACACTAGTCTGTATGTTCTATGTAAGTGTTGATTGATCTCACTACGGATCTAATGTTTTGCTTTTTTTTACAAGTCAATTCTATTGAATTTTATATTTATAAAGAGGCTTTTAGTTCTTAAATCCATTGTGAGTAAGTCCCAGTTCCATTCTTTTTACTTCCAGGTGACCTGTTGGATCTGTTTAATTTGGAATGGAAAGAGGAAGATTGCTCAGGGCATAGTTTCCAAAAACGAGTTCCTCTGTCAGATGTTAATAGATGTTATTTTTAGGGTTCCATAGTCAAATGAGATTGTGAAATGGAAGGTTAAAATTAGTTAAAACAGGTTTCTTTATGAAAAAAAAAACTGCTCTGGAAATTAAATATGCTAATGAACAATTATAATTCCTGAAAGAGTGATACAGTATATGGTTTCCTACCTAGTTGGCTATAAAACCATGATTTTGGAGAGTGGTTCACATAACTAGTTTTCTGCAGAACATGTTTTATGAAATGAAATCTAGGAAACAAGACAAAAAGGCTATTAAGTAAATATATATGGCAAGAAGAAGAGATCAAAGATGGCAAAAATGACATTTGGAATCAAGAGGTGGTATCAGTTGGGATATCTAGGTTATTATGCTACAGTGACCAAAAACAAAACAGTATGTTAATAATTTAAAACAGATATTATTTATTTCTTGTTCATGCCTAGTGCTGATCACAAGATGGCTGAGTGCACCGCTCTACCTTGTCTTCATGCAGACATGCAGGTGGAAGAGCTTCCACAGATCTACCATGTAAAGGTCACCATGGCAGTGGGAAGGGAATATGGAGGATCACATGTAGACTATTCAAAGTTTCTATCTAGGAGTGTTTGGGTGGTGCAGTCGACTAAGTAACTGACTCTTGATTTCAGATCAGGTCATGAGCTCAGAGTACTGAGATCAAATCCTGAGTCAGCTCCACTCCCATCACAGAGTAGCCTGAGATTCTCTCCCCCTCCACCCCCACCCCACACACAAGTGTTCGCATTCTCTCTCTCTTCCTCCCTCAAAAATAAATAAAATCTTAAAAAAAAAATTTCTCGGGGCACCTGGGTGGCTCAGTGGGTTAGGCTTCTACCTTTGGCTCAGATCATGATCCCAGGGTCCTGGGATCGAGCCCCACATTGGGCTCTCTGCTAGGCAGGAAGTCTGCTTCTCTGCCTCTCTCTCTGCCTACTTGTGATGTTTCTGTCAAATAAATTAATAAGATCTTTAAAAAAAAATTTTTCTCCCTAGGAGTGACCTGTACAACCTCTGGTTCCATTCCATTTGGCCAAAGCATGTTACATGTCCTTACCTAGCTAAAGGACACAGGGAAATACAATTTTATCATATGTCCAGGAGAAGAAAGTTAGAATATTTGTGTGAATATTCCTAATGACTACACAGAGTCTGAGGAGAGCTGCCTCCCCAATATCATGCACCTTCCCATATCCAGTGGGATCACAGACATATAAAGCCAAGGGCCCTCATCCCAATGCCAGACAATTCTGAGGGGCAATCCTAGTTTCATTGGCTATCAGAGGAGTTGACTAACACCATTGTTAAGGCTATATTATGGTTCAAACTCTCCCTCTGCCCTGCCCTGATTCCTTCCTTTCCTTCTCTCAAGATGTTGTTCCCGTAAGCACTCCCTAAAGAAACTTCTGCTTGATAATCTCTATTTCAGAGCCTGCTTTAAGGGGACCCCAGTCTACTGTAACAGTAGTAGTATTAAATATGTTTTGTGTGTTTTTAAGTTTTATGTAAATACCATTGTGTAATACATATTCTACAATTTGCCTTTTTTCCTTCAAATCATGTTTTTGAGGTTTATACATGTTGATTCATACAGCTCTAATTCAATTATTTATTTTTTTAAATTATTTTATAAACATATAATGTATTATTATCCCCAGGGGTACAGGTCTGTGAATCACCAGGTTTACACACTTCACAGCACTCACCACAGCACACACACACACACACACAATGTCCATAACCCCACCACCCTCTCCCTACCCCTCTACCCCCAGCAAACCTCAGTTTGTTTTGTGAGATTAAGAGTCTCTTATGGTTTGTCTCCCTCCTGATCCCATCTTGTTTCATTTATTCTTTTCCTACCCCCCAAGCCCCGCACATTGCATCTCCACTTCCTCATATCAGGGAGATCATATGATAGTTGTCTTTCTCCAAATTGACTTATTTCGTGAAGCATAATACCCTCTAATTATCCACATCATTGCAAATTGGCGAGATTTCATTTCTTTTGATGGCTGCATAGTATTCCACTGTATATATACACACTTTCTTTATCCATTCATCTGTTGATGGACATCTAGGTTCTTTCCATAGTTTGTCTATTGTGGACATTGATGCTATAAACATTCAGGTGCAAGTTCCCCTTCGGATTACTATGTTTGTATCTTTGGGGTAAATACCCAGTAGTGCAATTGCTGAGTCATAGGGTAGCTCTATTTTCAACTTTTTGAGGAACCTCCATGCTGTTTTCCAGAGTGGTTGCACCAGCTTGCATTCCCACCAACAATGTAGGAGGGTTCCCCTTTCTCCACATCCTCGCCAGCATCTGTCATTTCCTGACTTGTTCATTTTAGCCATTCTGACTGGTGTGAGGTGGTATCTCATTGTGGTTTTGATTTGTATTTCTCTGATGCCTAGTGATGTGGAGCACTTTTTCATGTGTCTGTTGGCCATCTGGATGTCTTCCTTATAGAAGTGTCTGTTCATGTCCTCTGTCCATTTCTTGATTGGATTATTTGTACTTTGGGTGTTGAGTTTGCTAAGCTCCTTATAGATTTTGGATACTAGCCCTTTATCTGATATGTCATTAGCAAATATCTTCTCCCATTCTGTCATTTGTCTTTCGGTTTTGTTAACTGTTTCCTTTGCTGTGCAAAAGCTTTTGATCTTGATTAAGTCCCAATAGTTCATTTTTGCCTTGCTTCCCTTGCCTTTGGCAATGTTCCCTGAAGAAGATGCTGTAGCTGAGGTCGAAGAGGTTGCTGCCTGTGTTCTCCTCAAGGATTTTGATGGATTCCTTTCTCACATTGAGGTCCTTCATCCATTTTGAGTCTATTTTCGTGTATGGTGTGAGGAAATGGTCCAATTTCATTTTTCTGCATGTGGTTGTCCAATTTTCCCAATACCATTTGTTAAAGAGGCTGTCTTTTTTCCATTGGTCATTCATTCCTGCTTTGTCAAAGATTAGCTGAAAATAGAGTTGAGGGTCTATTTCTGGGCTCTGTAGGTCTTTTCTGGTTCCATATAAATTTTAGGATTATTTGTTCTATTTCTTTGAAAAAATGGATGGGATTTTGATAAGGATTGCATTAAACATGTAGATTACTTTAGGTAGCATAGACATTTTCACAATATTTGTTCTTCCAATCCATGAGCATAGAACATTTTTCCATTTCTTTGTTTCTTCCTCCATTTCTTTCATGAGTACTTTGTAGTTTTCTGAGTATAGAATCTTTGCCTTTTTGGTTAGGTTTATTCCTAGGTATCTTATGGTTTGGGGTACAATTGTAAATGGGATTCACCCCTTAATTTCTCTTTCTTCTGTCTTGTTGTTGGTGTAAAGAAATGCAACTGGGGGCGCCTGGGTGGCTCAGTGGGTTAAAGCCGCTGCCTTCGGCTCAGGTCATGATCCCAGGATCGTGGGATCGGGCCCCGCATCGGGTTCTCTGCTCTGCAGACAGCCTGCTTTCTCCTCTGTCTCTCTCTGCCTCTCTGCCTACTTGTGATCTCTGTCTATCAAATGAATAAATTCTTAAAAAAAAAAAAAGAAATGCAACTGATTTCTGTGCATTGATTTTATATCTTGACACTTTACTGAATTCCTATACAAGTTCTAGCAGTTTTGGAGTGGAGTCTTTTGGGTTTTCCACATACAGTGTCATATCATCTGCAAAGAGTGATAGTTTGACTTTTTTGTCAATTTGGATGCTTTAATTTCTTTTTGTTGTCTGATGGCAGAGGCTAGGACTTCTAGTACTATGTTAAATAGCAGTGGTGATAATGGACATCCCTGCCATGTTCCTGACCTTAGCAGAAAAGCTCTCAGTTTTTCTCCATTGAGAATGATATTTGCGGTGGGTTTTTCATAGATGGCTTTGATAATATTGAGGTATGTGCCCTCTATCCCTACCCTTTGAAGAGTTTTGATAAGAAGGAATGCTGTACTTTGTCAAATGCCTTCTCAGCATCTATTGAGAGTATCATATGGTTCTTGTTCTTCCTTTTACTAATGTATTGTATCACATGCATTGATTTGCGGATGTTGAACCAATCTTGCAGCCCTGGAATAAACCCCACTTGGTCATGGTGAATAATCCTTTTAATGTACTATTGGATCCTACTGGTTGGTGAGAATTTTCGCATCTGTGTTCATCAGGGATATTGGTCTGTAATTCTCTTTTTGATGGGATCCTTGTCTGGTTTGGGGATCAAGGTGATGCTGGCCTCATAAAATGAGTTTGGAAGTTTTCCTTCCATTTCTATTTTTTGGAACAGTTTCAGGAGAATAGGAATTAATTCTTCTTTAAATGTTTGGTAGAATTCCCTTGGGAACCCATCTGGCCTGGAGCTTTTGTTTGTTTGGAGATTTTTGATGACTGTTCCAATCTCCTTACCGGTTATGGGTCTGTTCACGTCTTCTATTTCTTCCTGGTTCAGCTGTGGTAGTTTAGATACCCTGTGTCTTTTGATTGAGGCATTTAGCCCATTTACATTCAGGGTAACTATTGAGAGATATGAATTTAATGCCACTGTATTGCCTGTATGGTGACTGTTACTGGATATTGTCTCTGTTCCTTTCTGATCTACTACTTAGAGGACCCCTTTCAATATTTCCTGTAGGGCTGGTTTGGTGTTTGCAAATTCTTTCAGTTTTTATTTGTCCTGGAATCTGTTATCTCTCCTTCTACTTTCAATGATATAGTATTCTTGGTTACATGTTTTTCTCATTTAATGCTCTAAATATATTATGCCAGTTCTTTCTGGCCTACCAGGTCTCTGTGGATAAGTCCGCTGCCAATCTAATATTTTTACCATTGTATGTTACAGGCTTCTTGTCCTGGGCTGCTTTCGGGATTTTCTCTTTGTCACTAAGACTTGTAAATTTTACTATTAGATGATGGGGTGTGGACCTATTCTTCTTAAATTTGAGGGGAATTCTCTGCACTTCTTGGATTTTGATGCTTGTTCCCTTTGCCATATTAAGGAAATTCTCGACAATAATTCTCTCCAATATACCTTCTGCTCCCCTCTATCTTTCTTCTTCTTCTGGAATCCCAATTATTCTAATGTTGTTTCGTCTTATGGTATCACTTATCTCTCGAATTCTCCCCCTCGTGGTCCAGTAGTTGTTTGTCTCTTTTGCTCAGCTTCTTTATTCTCTGGCATTTGGTCTTCTATATCACTAATTCTTTCTTCTGCCTCATTTATCCTAGCAGTAAGAGCCTCCATTTTTTATTGCACCTCTTTAATAGCTTTTTTTATTTCAACTTGGATAGATTTTATTTCTTTTATTTCTCCAGAAGGGTATTATTTCTCTGGACAGGGTTTTTTCAAGTCTGGCTAGCACCTTGAGAATCATCATCCTGAACTCTAGATCTGACATATTACCAATGTCCATATTGATTAGGTCCCTAGCCTTCGGTCCTGCCTCCTGTTCTTTTTTTTTTTTGTGGTGAGTTTTTCCACCTTGTCATATTATCCAGATAAGAATATATGAAAGAGTGAATAAAATACTGAAAGGGTGCCAAATACCCTAGGAAAATGTGCTTAACCAAATCAGAAGAGACCCGCAAATCGCGGTGGGGAGAAAGGGGTTAAAAAGAAGTTCAGAAAAAATATTTTAAAAAGAAAACAAATAAAGAAAGAATATAAAAGAGAAAAATATATATATGTAAGACTGATGACTAGAACAGGGTCACCCACTTAATTTTGGGAGTATTTTGGTCTCTTAGAAGAAACTACCTCCCCAAATTTTAAAGAATGAAAAACATATATAAGGGTAAACACAATGAAGAAATGGAATATGACTATAAAGATGAAAAAAAATTTTTTTAATTTCTAAAAAAGGAGTTGATAAGATAAGTTGGTTGGGAGAATAAAGAAAAAGAAAGTGGAGAGAATTTGCTTGGGCTGGAGACTAGAACAAGCCCGGTGCTAGATTTAGGGTGTATTTTGATCTATTAGAAGCTGTACCCCAAGTTTTTGAAGAAAAAACCCTATGTGTATACAAAAAATAAAGTTAGGTACAATGAAGGATAAAATATGACTATAATAATGAAGGTTCAAAATAATTTTTTTTAATGAAAGGTATTGTTAAGATAAAGTAGTTAAAAACCGTTAAAAGAGGAAAGGGTAGGGGCACCTGGGTGGCTCAGTGGTTTAAGGCCTCTGCCTTCGGCTCGGGTCATGATCCCAAGGTCCTGGGATCGAGCCCCACATTGGGCTCTCTGCTCAGCAGGGAGCCTGCTTCCCCCCTCTCTGTCTCTGCCTGCCTTTCTGCCTACTTGTGATCTCTCTCCCTGTCAAATGAATAAATAAAATATTTAAAAAAAAAGAGGAAAGGATAAAAGTTGAAAATAAGTAGCAGAAGAAAAAAAAAATTAAAAAAAATTAATTAACTTTGCAAAAGTAAAGAATCATGGTGAGACAGCCATGATTTCCATTCTTTGCTTTTTCCTCCTCTGGAATTCTGCTGTTCTCCTTGGTGAGTGAACTTGGTCTTGGCTGGACTTCTTGTTGATCTTCTAGGGGAGGGGCCTGTTGTAATGATTCTCAAGTGTCTTTACCTGAGGCAGAATTGCACTGCCCTTACCAGGGGCCAGGCTAAGTAATCTGCTCAGGTTCGCTTAGGGGGCTTTTGTTCCCTGAACACTTTCCATAGACTGCCGGAGGATGGGAATGAAAACAGCGACCTCCCAATCCTGGCCCAGAAGAGCTGAGAGATGGGCCCCCACTCCTCAGTGTGGCCTTGGAGAAATGCACTCAGTCACTCCCGTCTCCCTAGCCTCCAGCTGTGCTCAGAGCTCACCCAGCCTGTGACCAAGCGTCTCTGTCTCTGGCCCACAGCTCTGCCTGGAGTTTCCGAACCCCACAAATCCCTGAGCTCTTCTGGAGAGGGTCTCCCCGGATCTTGTGGGGTCCCCACTCACAGAACAGTGGTCTGTGCCATGGACTACAGTGCAAGGTAACCCCGAGTTGAGAGCTCACTCCTCAGCTCCATCTCTTTAGCCGGCTTCCCCGCTCTAATACCTGTGAGCTCTGCATCACTCAGACACCCCCGATCCTTCTGTGACCCCGCGGGACCTGAGGCCATGATGTCCCCATGTGGGCTTTGCCCCACTTTAGCCTCTGGAGCAATGCCCCTCCATGGAGCAGACTTTTAAAAGTTCTGATTTTGTGCTCCGTTGCTCTGCCGCTTGCTGGGAGCCCCCCCCCCCCCCCCCGTGATCTATCTTCCCATCGCTTTAGATTCACTTCTCCGCTGGTCCTACCTTCCAGAAAGTGGTTGATTTTCTGTTTCTAGAATTGTTGCTCTTATTCTCTTCAATCTCCTGTTGGATTTGTTAGGAATCATTTGTCAGGAATCATTAAACAAATATTCATTGAGTAACCACTATTTTCCAGGCAATGTTCTGGCACTGAGGAAAGAATAGAAAACCAAGTAAAGCCCCTGATTTTTGTGAATCCACTTAGGAAAGAGACTTTTTATACATTCAGTAGTACTGAGCACCCACTGTATAAAAAATGATATAAATCATTCTTTCAGTCCTCAAGGTTCTTATGAGAAGTTTAACCATCATTAAATCACTAGAGCAATAATCAATGCTATGTGGCATGGGACAAACTATAAATGCAATTAAAGTTCTGACCAGAAAGATATTTAGAGATTGGCTGAGAGACATAGTTTTCCTGGAGAAATGATGTTTTGTGCTGGAATTGAGGACAAGTAGGATTTGATAGGTAGAGAGGAAACTGAGACTGCATAAAAAAGAAACTGAGATGAGACTCTTTATGCCATGTGAGTAGATAGAGAGGAACCCAGCATTCCTGGAAAAGAGGTTCATGTTGGGTAAGAGGAGGTGAGTTTGGATAAATCAGATGAGGGCCATATAGCTAAGGAGTTTGACCACCAGCAGTACAATATAATATGGCTGCAGAGACCAATTACAGACTCTCTTCATCCTTCTCTTCCCCATCCTTTTTTCATACGTCAGAGAACTGATGTGATAAAAGCAAAATTATAAGATTTATTACCCCTACATTAATATGCAGGAAGTATTGGAAAGTGAATGGACAGATCTTGAGTTTGACACAGCATGAGAGGCTCTGAGACAGAAGACAGGATGGTCCCTGCATCATGAAACTTGCAATCTACATGGGAAGGCAAGACTGATGTGTCTACTACTAAACTAATAAACACTTATAATCCAGATCTTTGCCCCAGATGTAACCTCTTGCCCTTTGGCTTGAACCCCTGAATCCATCCATACCATGTTGCATTTTGAAACTTTTTTCATGGTTTCTGCAGATTGCCAGGGGCTTGTATCTTGCAGGATCATTCGATCTATAGCACCTGCATCCATGTGTGTCTCTTCTGTTTTCCCCCTTAACAGTCTTCACCCAAACTCTAGCCCTTCACCAATTACCATAAAATATGCATGCTCTCCAAGCATTTTACAAGTTTATTTTAATTTCCTGAGAAATTGAGGATCATGGGAAATGATCCTATTGGGTTATCTACAACTTTCTTCTGCTTCACTGCTTACTCTCCCCTCCCTCCCAGTCTCCCCCTCTGCTCCTCATTTCTCCTTTTCTGAGTTGCTTGCAAAGGCCTCATATTCCCAGTTCTTTTCTTTAAGGTAAACTAATGTAATGCTCCCTGAATCCTCACCCCAAACTCTCATACCCAAACAAATTAAAGTGCCAACAAACAAAAGAAGAGATACCACTTCTTAAAGGTACATAAGTTCGTAAGTAATAAACAAACCAAAACATTCTCTTACACAGAAAACACATCATAGAACAATCTAAGGCAGAAAAACAAATATGCTTTACACAGCATGGTAAAAACTGGGGAAATAAGGGCTACAGTAGTTCAGAGAAGGAAAAGATTAATCAAGGAGTGTTTTAATCAAGGAGATAGATTTTGAATTGGATCTTGAAAAAGGCTAGAACTAGTATTGCAGAGAGAGGAAGTAAGAGGTCATTCAAGGTAAGGAAGTAACTATATGAAAACCAGAGAGGAAAGAATGAGGCTGGCATCTAGGAGACGGCAGCTCTCAACTGAGAATTTAGAAGCAAGATAAGCCTGACTGGGTGCTGGAAATGCTGGACTGTCAGACCCAAGGGCTTGGAGTTAATCCAATAAAAATCAAAAGAAGCTCTAACAGACATACTTTGAAAGGCAGGGGATAAGTGAAGCTTTGGGGTGGGGGTTAGAGAGGTAGGTGGGTCCTCAGAAATAAGAACTGGGGATACAAATGTCATTTGAAGAATTGAAGAAAAAATAATTCTTTGTTTCTAACTTATGTTTCTTTCTGCAAGTTGTCTTCAATTTCTTCTCCTGAAAATCAGTCTTTCTACCCAGGGAGTATGGTGATTCAGCAGATTCCTGGCTTACCATCCATGGAAAAAAGACTCTTACCTCTTGCTCCAGCTCTAAAAATCCAAGAGAAGGATTCTTTTTGGCTTGGCCTAAATCAAGTGCCCATGCCTAGAACAAGCATTGCAGTCAGGAAAGTAAATGTTGTGGAAAAAGATGGTAGTCTCTAAAGGACCACATAATAAAGCATGACTAGATTTGAGAAAGGGAAGAAAATAGAGAGTAAAGAAGGGGGGTGAAGCATGGATCTCATCATTGTGAGAGAGTTGTGAATAAGGAAGCAAATGCAGCTTGTGTCTATGATTAGACTGGCACTGGCAATGTTTATGTAAAGAAAATTGATTTATTTTTCAGCAAGCATTTACTGATAACCTACTGTTCTTAAGTGCTATCATATCTCTCTTTATTTTTTTCTCATTTTCTTCTAATTTAAGTCATCAGCCAATATGTTGTATCCTTCTAAGGCATCTTAAATTCTTTTGAGGAAAAATAGAAAAAAATTAAAATCAACTGCTTAACAGCTGTTATTAACCAAGTATTATGATAAGACACAGTTCCTGTTTTCAAGGAGCTCTTAGTCTAAAAGTAAATATACCATGTACGCAAATAGCTCTTATAGCGGATAGAACATTATAAATGCCACTAAAAAGAATACATAAAATTCTATGAGTTCAGACTTTATTCTACTATAAGAAATAGTATTATTGAACCAATTTTTTAAAAGTAGAATAGATAAATTAAGACCTGAAGATAATAGCAATGCAAGACTTTCTATAGTAAGGAATAGCTTGAAACCAGAATAGCATGGAAGTAATAAAGAGCAGAATATGTTGAGTAAACAGTTTATATCTGATAGGATGGACCTGATCCTAAAATGGGAATGGGTCAACAGAAGCGGAACCCTTCCTAATCTATATTCAATCAATGCAAGGTAGCCATGGGAAGGTGACAAAAAATACATCTAAAATGTTTTTATAGAAAAATGTATGGGACATTGTGACAGCATATAGAGACATAGAGAAGCAGCTAAGAAGGAGAAACAAAAGAGACAGATTTTGAGAGTGACAGAATTGGGGAATAGCAGTGTCCTGGGCAGATTTATGTTACCTAGTAAAGACCATTCTCACAATAGAAGGGATCACCTCCCATTTCAGGAGGCCCCAGATTCCTAACCCACTTAAAGACATGGAGACAAGTCTCCTTGTCTTCCACACTAACACTTGCCAGAGTTGGTGGCTCAGTGTGGTCTATCGAACCCATACATTGTAAAACCTCAGAGTGCCACTAATTAATAGCACCACTAGAAAGTCTTTGCCCTTTAAGATGTAGGTAAGAGTTGTTCAAACCCACAATCCAGTCCTTGTGGAAATCCAAAGATTTTTGCACAATCCATTTTGTGAATGCTTACCAAGATGCCATTTCCTCTGAATTAAGTGACCTTTCTATGTGGGCCCTTCCTATTCCATCTTAGCCCAGTGAGGGAACTCATTCCCTTCCTTGGTCACAAACTAGCCACAAACTAACTGCTCTCACATGGTGTTGTTGCTGACAATAGACTTTATTGAAGGTTTGGGGAAATGGAAGGGGATTCATATAACAAAAAACACCTTCAAATGGGATTTTAGACATATCTGTCTTTTAAAAGCCTTCAGCTGTCCCATGACTAAGGATTTTTCAGAAGCCACTTCACCTTTTATTGTGCTCAGCCTTGCACTATCTAGAAAGTTCCTTCTATCTCATCCCATATTTCAATTTTACTTTTTTCATTCATAATTTACCCCCCCCAAGATTTTCAAACTCACTTTACTGTATTATTAAGAGCAGAGTTTCTCAATTAAGGGTAATTTTGCTCCATTGGAGTGATTTGGCAATGTCTGGAGACATTTTTGATTTTCACAACTTGAGGGCATGTTTACTATAAGCTTCTAGTGAGATGAGACTGGGGATGTTGCTGAACATCTTACGTTCACAGGACACCCTCCCCACAACAAAGAACTAGTCAATCCAAAATGTCAATAGAGTCAGTGTTGAGAGAACATGATATGGAGTAAGTCTGTTCTTTCCAATATTCATACTGTCAGACTTTCATGTCTTTCAATCTTATGTCTGTAACCTATGAGGTGGTCCCTCCATTAAATTGAAGGGGACTGTTATTGCCCACAAGAGAAACAGAGACCCTGAAATGTCCTCTAACACAAGCTACCCTTAGAAAAATTTGTGGTTTTGAATAGAATTTTTCCTTAACACACAGAGAATAAAGTTCTTATCCATACTCTGCTTACTCTGCCAGAAAGAGAAAGAGAGAAAGAGAAGAATGTAAATAGTGTGGGTGATTCTGTTCCACGTTCCACTAGAGCATATGCCCCGAGGAGCGCAGGATGGGAGATGCGAATCTGATGTTCCTTCAGTTGGTCTCAGTTCCTGAATTGCTCTCATAGAATGAGCATCTTACCATGCTGAGTGTGATTCAAGTGTTTTAAGATACATTTTTTTTTTTTTTTGTACAACATGGCCCCTAAATGCAAGCCAACTACTTCATCAGGTGTTTAGCTGAGAAAACAGCAATCTGTTCCAATGCTGGAGGAAAAACTGGCTGAGTTGGATGCTATATCAGCCCCAAATGTGCACAAAAATGGCCATGTAAATTATGCCTTAAGGGATTTTTTCTCTAGGGTATTTCTGACTTGGTATGGTTTTTCACCTTGCTCACTGACTTAAGAATCAAACTCTATGTAAAAATCCCACTCCACATTAAAAGAGAGGTGGTGGGAAGTAGAGGTCTTAGGATAAAGCTTGGAGGGAAATTAGAAGTTGGGATGGTTAGGAAGGAAGGAAGGAAGGGAGGAAGGGAGGGAGGAAGGAAGGAAAGAAGAAAAAGAAAAGAGAGAGAGAAAAGAAGAGTCGGTGAAGGCAAAGAAGACGGAGAGAGCACAAAGCTACTCCATCAATTTTCAGGCACATCTATTTGATAATTGAAAGGAAGTTTGCAAATGTTATAAAAAGGAACCTGTGCCACAGAGAGCTTAGTCTGTTGCAATATTGATCTTTTAAAAACATTACTGTGGAATGTAGAATCAAGGTATATAAACTAATACATATTGAATTGTTAACTCTCCTTTCTTGTATGCCTAATGTACAATATTGTCTTATTTATCATTTAATTTAATAAGTTATGTATTAGCTTGTTTTTAATTTAAAAAGCTGGCACGTATATGTCATAAATTCTAAACAATTTGTTTAAATATTAAACATGTAATAAGGCAGCTCTTGCAGGTGTGCCTTTGAAGTCTGTGTTTATATTGTCTGTGCAAATGGCTTTGTGTGTGTGTAAACAGTGAGGTTGAAAAATAGGTGGTCACTACTTGTCTCTATCTTTGCTGGTGCACATTCTGCTAATGGACCACCCTCAGCAATTTGAAATGGAGGCTATTCTTCTGATTGTTAAGATGAGATGGGGAAAAGGAAAATTAACTCATAAATATTGCATGGGTCAAAAATTTTATGTGAGGTATGGAAAGATAAATTCTATAGTAATCATTTCAGAAATTCCCACTTTAATTAAATACAATATTTTCAAAATTGTGGTATGGTGCATCGCATAGGCTTTCTAAGTTGGGAACTTTCTAAATAATGCACCAAATAAAGAGAAAATTGTTCCCTACTAAGTACTATTTCAAAACATAAAATTTTGTAATGATTTTCTTTTATTTGGGCACAAATTAAAGATATGGATACTTTCTCCAGACCAAATTACTACCTTTTATTGTCAAGATTTTAGTCCAGTGCTTCTATAAAGTATAGCTTATGAAAAGCAGTTTAGAAGGGAGAATTACAGAAATTAGACACTGGATTGGAAATACTGGAATATTGGAAAGGGTATAAGGATGGAAGATGGTTACCTAATAGGTTTTAGTTGACTTACCCAATAACACTATTAGAAAGGAAGTATTATTTGAATTCCAGAGAATGAACATATTAAAGTCAAAGTTATAAATGTTTGAGACAAAATTCAAGTCTAGTTATGGGGATTCTACTGTCTATATCCTTTTCTCTACAATATTCTGCTATCTAAAATCCACAATGAATTCAGTAATATTAAATATAGGAAACATCCCAGTATAAATACATTCAAATTTCACTATAATGCTCACTATAGACTTATATTCTATCCTATCTAAATTAATCAGGGCAATGAACCCAAGTTTCATGGAATGCATACAATAAAGATTTGTCACTCACATCACAGTCCAGTGCAGTTCAGCAACTTTCCTTGGTAGATTTTCTCCAAGAGGTGACTCAGGGATCCAATCTCCTTCCATACTATGATAGGAACCATACTATGTATTAGTAGGGCCATACTACAATACTGCCATCCTAAACTTGGGACCTCCTAGGTATTCATTGTAAGGGAAGTGAGAGGTTAGATAATCACTGAAGAGGTCTTATGACCAGTGGAGCACACCATTTCCACCAATATACCAGGATGTAAACCCAGTCATATGAACCCAACCTAAGTGCAAGAGAGGCTGAGAAATGTAGCCTTTCTGTGTGCTCATAAAAAGAGAGAGAGAGAGATCAAATCTGGAGGACCCATAGCATTATCTCTTCTACACAATTTAAGGAAATTTACTTCATGTAGCAAAAAGACCCTATGAATATTATGTAAGGTCGAGGTCAAGTTATGCTGTAGAACACGAGGGTACTACATCAGGAGTGGAACTGTATCAGGAGAGTTGCATGTTTTGTGATAGAAGGGTTGAGCTATCAGAAGAAAGTGTACCTGAATGTGAATGTCAGGAAGCCAGGCAGACAACCCTGAATAGCAAATGACCCCAGTAAGGAAAATACAAAAAGAGAAGTGATCCAATAAGATCAGATGCCAAGTGCATGGAGAGCAGGAAAGAATATGGTTAGCGTAATGGGTGGGAGAAAATGGTTTAGGATTAATAGTATGAAAAATATTATAGTTATTGTTGTTTACTACACGTAAGTCAGTTTGCAGGTTGTTAATACCCATAACAACCTTATGAGATAAGCTGTAGTATCTCATTTGGTAGGTGATAAAACTGAGGCCCAGAGTCACACAGCTACTCAGAGGCAAAGCTAGGATCTAAACCCAAGCTCAATCTGGCTCCAGAGTCTATGTTTTAACCTTTATACTTTATTGCCACTCTAAAAGACAAACCCTGCTGAATTTCCTCTTTTAAGTGATATTTAGTTTATGACATAGAGGCAACTTTTCCAAAAAAAGTGTAAAAGGATGTCAAAGTTCCAATGTACTTTATCATCCACTGATTCATCAGGCTATATAGGGCCTTTCTTCCTGATCTCATTTCCTCTATGCAAAGTATTTATTTAAAATGCTAAACAAACTGATATATACCTTATCCATCACCCTGCTTACAGACCCCTGCCTTTGCCATTTCAGATCAGAGGAAATGCTACTTCTAAATTTTTCTAGAGTAGGAAGTTCACAACTTCCTTTGTAATCTGTCTCAACATTTCATACTCTGTAAATAGAGTAGTTATGTGGCATCTGGAATGTATGGGAAATCTAGAATTCTTTTTTTTTTAATTTCTTTTCAGTGTTCCAGAATTCATTTTTTATACACCACACCCAGTGCTCCATAATACCCACTACCAGGCTCACCCAGCCTCCTCCACCCTCCCCTCCAAAACCCTCAGGTTGTTTCTCAGAGTCCACAGTTTCTCATGGTTTGTCTCTCATTCCATTTTCCCCTAACTCACTTCTCTCCATATCCCCATGTCCTCCGTGTTATTCCTTATGCTCCACAAATAAGTGAAACCATATGATAATTGACTCTCTCTGCTTGACTTATTTCACTCAGCATAATCTCTTCCAGTACCGTCCATGTTGATACAAAAGTTGGGTATTCATCCTTTCTGAAGGAGGCATAATAGTCAGTTGTATATATGGACCATATCTTCTTTATCCATTCATCCATTGAAGGGCATCTTGGTTCTTTCCACACTTTGGTGACTGTGGTCATTGCTGCTATGAACATTGGGGTACAGATGGCCCTTCTTTTCACTATATCTGTATCTTTGGGGTATATACCCAATAGTGCAACTGCAGGGTCATAGGGAAGCTCTATTTTTAATTTCTTAAGGAATCTCCAGGGAGATCTAGAATTCTTCATCAAAATTCCAGGAAGGCCAGTAAATTATGAACCCATATGAATCAAAACTAGCAAAATGTATCCTTTCTGCAGACCCTCTACATTACTATCTCAAAGATGGATTGACAAATAAACCTGGGTGTTGTCTCTTTTTTCTCCATTTTATCTGTCCTATATGCAAAGTTTTTGCAGACTAGAGAAGAAACTACTACTTTTTCCTTAAGAATCTTCTTCCTTGGCCTGTTGCAGTCTGATCATCTCTCAAAAAAATTTGAATAGACCTTAAAAGTAGGGGTAGTGTTAATATTTAATGACTTGTAGGGCAGCGCTGACCAATCAGGCATGCATATCAGTCAATCAGCAAGGCCAAAGGCTGTAATGTAAGCAAGAAGTCCAGTTGTCCAGTACTGACCAACTGAACATCAGACCTGCTCTTAACCTTGTGTCATGGTGTTCTGGCAGGCATGCTAAAGGAGGTTGTAATCTCCTGCATATTCCCTCTGTGCTAACATACACACTTAGAAGAACATACTAGCTCTCTCTGTGTCAGGTGCAGGTTAAAATCTGAGCTTTTTTGGCTCTCTATAGAACAGTATCACTTGCATTTCAAACACTGCTGATTTATCTCAAATAGCTAAAATTCTTGTTATATTTCAATGATTTTTTTGATGTTTCTTCTCATTTAAAAAAATTATTAATTGAAGATAACTTGTTCTGTAAACTTACCATGTGGCTGAGTGAAAGATTAGCTCACCTTCACTAGAATATTTAGTTATCACTGATTCCACTGTCTAGGTGTATTGTAAAACATGGCCCCTTTGATTATGAGAGTGTAACTCCCAATCCCAGCATCTACATTCTGGCCCCTGACTTCACCTGCCCTTCTACCCATCATTGCTTATACCCTCAGTTATAACTTTAGATCTTTGTGCCACAGATTAAGTCTGTCTCATTTTCTTCTCTGCTCATTGGAGTTGGTCATCATGTGACAAAGACCACTGATTGTTCCATGTATTTAATTCTCCCCTTCTTCCTTTTAGCAGTAGAACTCCAGCTTTGGGAGAGCATATGACCAATCAACCTCTCTTGAAAATCACTCTGGTTAATGGGATGTAAGCAGAAGTGATGCATACAAACTACTTGGTCAAAACTTAAAAAAAAACAGTGGATATGATGCTGGTGATACAGCTTTCACCATACGGATGAGAACAACACTCTATGGAATGGGGCTGTTGGGGAGAAAACATTTTTTTTGTTTGTTTGTTTGTTTATTTGTTATATATATAGAGAGAGCAAGCACAGGCAGACAGAGAGGCAGGCAGAGGCAGAGGCAGAGGGAGAAGCAGGCTCCCTGCCGAGCAAGGAGCCCGATGTGGGACTCGATCCCAGGATGCCGGGATCATGACCCGAGCCGAAGGCAGCCACCCAACCAACTGAGCCACCCAGGTGTCCCCGAGAAAATATTTTTTTACTCTTCAGGTTTTCCCTGACTAGTCTGAGTTAAATTGACATGAGACAGATTGACAGGGAAAAAATGGGACAAAAGTTTAATAAGATGTATACTTCCTATATACATGGGAGAGAACTAGGAAAACTAAGTCTCCAAAATGGCCAGAGCCATACTGTAAATAGCTCCAACTAAAGACAAAAGATGTTGGGGGTGGAGAGTCAGTTATGGGAGGTTACCAGGAAAAGCATAGTAAAGAAGTGTAATGTTGTTAAGTGGATTTTTAATCCATGTCTTCTCCATTGATAACAGTTTCTAGAGATTTTAGAGTTATCTTGGTATAACCAGGGAGATACTTTTACAAATGGAGATTTCCCTTATACATGTAAATGTCTCCTACAAAAGGGTAACTTCTTTTTGGTTTTCAGATTTTCTTAAAAATAACCTTAAATATTAAATAAAGTTTAAAATAATCAATATGCTAAAGAGGCATATTTTGGGGTGGTAATATTTACTCCCCTACAGGGGTTCCTGAAGACCTCATTAAACAAAACCACCTATCTACCCTGAACAAAGTTCATTTTTCTTGATTTTATGTGAGATAGAATTAAACTTCTTTTCTATTTAGCCACCCATTTGGGGGTATCTTTGTATAGGAGCTTCATCTATACCTGACTCATACATCAGAATATAAAAGAACTATTTGAAGACTATTCTTAGCTTAAAGTGCAACATATTGCCAAATAAAATGAGCTGAATACTTCTTAAACTCACTGAATTCCTAAGCCCTTTTCTGTGATCTGAATGTTTGTGTCACTCTAAAATTTATATGTTAAAACCCTAATCCCCAAGGTGTTGATATTAGGAAGTGGACCTTTGGGAAGTGATTAGGATATAAGGGCAGAGCCCTCATGAATGGAAATAGTACCCTTATAAAAGAGGTGCCTTGACATCTTCCACCATGTAAGGATAAAACAAGAAGCCTGTGACCCAGAAGAGGGTCCACACGACCATTTTAGCACCCTGATCTTGAATTTCCAGCCTCCAGAACTGTGAGATATAAATTCCTGCTGTTTATAAACTACACAGTCTGTAGTATTTTGTTTTAGAAACCCAAACAAACTAAGATATCTGTCCAATTTGGACTGAACACTTTTCTCTAGGATTAGAGTCAAAATATTTAGCAATTCATACAACATAGGCCAACCAATCAGAATAGTTCTGGTAATAACTTAAATCAACAAGCAGTGGCTTATATGAATCCTGCATTTCATTGAGAAAAAGGTGACTGGAATTAATTGGGCTAAGAAAAAGATGATTAGAAAGTGACCCAATAAGCAGCAGCATTGAAATGAACTGAATTTGAACTGCTCTGTTCCAAGGTTCCATAGTCTCCAAGCTGGGCTGTTCTCATTGCCCTGAAGTCATTTTCATTCTTGAGGATCTCAGAGAGAATAGTTTGACTTTTAAATCCCTTCCCTCAACTGAAACCATGAGCTGGGATTATCTAGGAGAGCCCCACTTTGAGTGTTATTTGCATATATTAAGAACTAATTCTCTCTTAAACTCTTGGGAAGAAAGTACAATACCTAGGGTTTGTAACAGTGGGAATGAAACCCCCAGGTGATGAAAGCCTATCCTTTATATTTTTTGGCTTCCTCCTCCAACAGTAGCCCCTATCAGGAAATAGGAATGTATTCCTCCCACGCAGGTTTTTATACTTCTGCAGCAAATATGACAAAATGTCCCCACCTCATAATACGACTACCTTGGAGCCTGTGATTATTTTTTTGGTATACTTGAAATACTTTATGAAACATTTATAAACTTATGAGATATGTTATACTTTATAATATGATAATTAAATATTAATATAGCAACATTAAAAAGGAGCGGTCAAAAACTCAAAGTGATTTTTACAGTAGCAAAAAATAAAATGAACTCAATGGGTTACCTAATTTGTTATTAATAGTTTTGTGTGATGTCACCATCTACCAGGTTAAGGAAATCAAATCACTTAAATTTTTTCATGTATATCTTACTTTCAAAAACTGCTAACAACTTTGGGTTTTCTTTCTGAATTTTTTTCACAACCTATGAATGACATAATGCTCCAGTTGGAGTCCACTGCTAACTATAACACCAAGTTTTCTCACAAGTGCATATTCTATTCTCCCCTTTTTATCTTGCTCATTCCGGGTCAAGTTTGATTTAAGTAACACTAGGAATACAGCATTATTTTATTCCTGTTGACTTTAATTGATTGTTCTTTATGTTCAACTCTATAAATATGGGAATTTCATCTATCTTGACTGAATTTTATTTTTCAACTTCTTAAGAAAGGGAAATCCTGCAATGGACAAGATCAGTTCTTAACAAAGTGATGCAGTTATTATAGGTATAAACAGTAGGCCTGGGTTCCTGAAGAAAATATTAGAAATCTCCTCCTATGATAATTGGTTAAAAACTAAGAATGATAACTATGGCTTTGTCAAAACCTTATCACAGCCAATGGGTCTAATGTTCCCTTCTGATAGGATGAAAGCTGAAAAAAGAAATCAATTAAAATCTGACTCAAGAGTAATGGATGCATCTTCGTGATACACTCAGGATAGAGAGAGAAAAGGGATCTGGATTTGACTACACTGAACTGTGTGCGAAGATAATTAAAGCAGTTGGGTTATCAATTCTCATCTCCTCCAAATAAACCGATTAGTTAGTGCCTTAATACAATAATAAACTAATAGGTACTTTAAGAGCCTGAAAGTGATAAAATACTTCTCAAATACTGATTCAGGGGAGGAATCCAGAGGTCTAGGAAAATCAGCATATAGTCCAAGGGGTGTGTACTGAAAGAGAAGGTCCTCAACATCAACTAGTCAGTCTCATTATTACTATAATTATGTGATTATGAAGGCCACTTCTACCCTACTCTTTTTTATCACTATCTGACACTTCCTTTCTTCTATCCCCTACTTCCTATTTCTTATTCTGACCCCAGCAGCTCCTTCCAGGGATAACTTAAGCTCCTCAAAATGAGCAGTCTGGGGCCAGTTGTTTCATTTACTGTACTCTAGGGCAGTGGTTCTCAGGGAGTAATTTCCAGATCATTAGCAGCAGCAGCAGCAGCAGCAACCTGGGAACTTAACAGAAATGCAAATTATTAGGCCCCACCCCAAACCTACTGAATGAGAAACCCTGGGGTTGGGTCCTAGTAATCCCCAGCATTTAACATGCTTTCCAGGTAATTCCGATACATGCTAAAATTTGAGAATCTCTGTTTTACCAAAGAGAATTCTGAAGTGTGAAATGCTTAAGGGGAATCACTGATTCTCAAGGACCTCGAAAATCCTTTGAACTGGAAGCAAGATTTTTAATCCTCCAAAGAATCAATTTTGATTTTCTATGACAAATCTCCAGAGGTGGATATTTAGCATTTTTGAGAGCACTTACTACATCCAAGTATTATGTTAAGTACATATCCTGTTATGGTATTAATAATCTCATTTTACAAATAAGGAAACCTAAATTTAGAAAGATTAAGTAATTTGCACTGGGTCATAAAGTTAGTAGGTGATGAAGTCAGAATTCTAAGCCACATAAGCTGGCTCTACAGTACTGTTTGATTTCCTGGTTTTGTGAAAAGGGGTAGTGAAATATAGCTCTAGGCGAAAAATTTTTGCTTAGATTTTTCATTCGAGAAGATTGAACATTGGCTCTTTCTTGTACCTTGGGCTTTTTGAATTATCTGCAGAAGTTAGTGTTTGTTTAAATTTCTCAGTGAGTACACTCGCTGTGATTAATAATCTTGATTTAGCTCCTGAGTCCATAGTTTGTTAATGTACTAGTAGTTGAATTTTAGTATTATAATCTCATGATGCCATGGAAATAACTTAGAGTAAATAAAAAGATATGTACAGGGGCACCTGGGTGGCTCAGGGGTTAAAGCCGTTGCCTTCGGCTCAGGTCATGATCTCAGGGTCCTGGGATCGAGCCCCACATCGGGTTCTCTGCTCTGCGGACAGCCTGCTTCCTCCTCTCTCTCTCTGCCTCTCTGCCTACTTGTGATCTCTATCAAGTAAATAAATAAAATCTTTAAAAAAAAAAAAAAGAAAAAGATATGTACATATGATATTGTGTTTTGTGTCTTGGAAGCTTTTATTGAATTATAACAATTTTATATATATATATATATACACATATCTATATATATATATTTTTTACAAATAAAGATAATTTAAGAACCAATTATATTTTCAAAAAAACTTCAGTTCATGTGATACTCAATTTGGAAATAAAAATTTATAAATTTATAAATGAATGAGGGAGTAGTATATGTTGAAATGATGTAGTTATAATAATTTTCCTGGAATTTTTTCTTTTTTGAGATCTACAATTATTATAAAAATACATGTTTTTGTATTGTATCAAACAACAGATTAAAAGTCATATTCATAAATGTATTAGAAAAATCTGAAAACTTTAGGTGCTTATTTGGTCCTTTACACAACAAAGCAATTCCTACTGTCATTGTACAGAGGTATCGTAAGTCTATTTAACTTCTACTTACAGGACATGGTTCTACTATATGCATGGCAAAGCCATCAAAAAGCTTTTTCTTTTTTTTAAAGAAATGAACTAGTTTAAATGGAAACACCTCTACTATTTTGATAAAATATTAAAGGCTGGCTATAATTGGCACCAAGTACTTCAAAATAGATTGTGGTTTAAATATTAATAATTGATGTGGCATATACCTTCCATATAGAAAGTGTTTATACATGCTTCATTTTTACACATCGACATTTAATGTCCAAAATTTATCCACCAAGAAAACCATATAATGCTCTGTGAAAAACTGTCAACACCAAAAGATTTGCATCTAGCAAGAGTTGATGCTGGGAAAGAGGAAAGGATATCTAATCACAGTTTTTACTAAAGGTGCCTATGTCTGTTGAAAAAAAGTCTTACCAAGCAATTAAAAATGCTTCATATTGAAAGAGCTAATAGATAAGTGCATCCAGAAGGGTTAGAAAAAACAAATGCAATATAATAAAAATATCATTTGACATAAGAATGCATCAATTCCTCCACTGTGCCAGCTAGATGAAGTGGGAAATACTCAGCTGCCTTTGTTGGGACAAACTCAAAACTTGGATTAGGTCCTCCAAATGAGTAGATGACCTCTGAGTAAGATGATTCAGTAGGTTTCTTTAATACTATACCATTACTCCTACTTGCCTTGGAACAAAAATCACTCAGTTTGGGGACACTATGGGTGAAAGGCAAATTTGACACTTGCAGAGATTTTAGTTTTCATTTGCTTTGTAATGCATTACCCATAGCTGGGTATGGAATAAAGATGACATCCGCTATGAAGTGTCTTACATTTTTCTGCTATTTCCAGTGTCATGTATCTGACATATAACCTCCCTTTATAAACTCTAATGTTAGGGAGAAGATTTTATTCATTTTGGGTGCCCATATGGCTATTCTTGACCTACTTGCAAATATATGACAAGACACACTGCACATTCTCTCATTCTGACGTTTCTATTTCTGACATTGAACATAACTTTTAAGAATAAAATAATCCTTATTGGATGTACCTAGGCATCAGAAAATTAAAATTTAAAAAATCCACTTGGCCTCATTTTTATATGGATACCTTATTGCCTGCCCTTGAGGTATTAACATTTTATATCACAAAAATGTGTTTTTAATTGTGATTTTCATAGCTAAACATCAAAATCCTGAAACATTTTGGTTTTTTGGCAATCATCTTTGTTAGAATAAAAAAATAGTGTTGATCAAAATGTTGTCTTAGTTGTTACTGACAGCTGTTAAAATGCTGCTAAAAATATAGTGCCAACTACTGAAAAGCTAACTGCTCCTGTGAAGTCCTAATGAGAAATTCTAAATGAGTTTTTCATCAAGTTCAAACAGAGACTCTTGTGTTTCTCACACCTGACCCACTGGATTGTTTCACTTTTCTGTGGTTGTTATTGCACATAATATCAGAGAAACAGCCCCAATGCATTGTCCTAATGTGCAAACAAGCCATGAATTTATTTATGTAAGATTAGCACAGTTATTTAAAGGTGAAGAATTTCCTGTACTAAAACAAGAAAAAAAGGAGAGAAAAAGACAAGAAATTGAAAATATCTTTATTTTTATTAAACTATACTGCTCTAAGTTCCTCTCCCCCTTTTCAACTACTGTACATTATTTCTAAATTTAGAACAGCAGTGTAGGCACAGTGAAATCTGATTTGCTTCTAATAATATGGCATACTAATTGTGATGCATGTGCCGTTGGGTGCTCTGTCATCTCAAAATCTGGCCATAGAAATGTATTAGGTTTATGTATTTTTATTTAAAATGACTATAAATGAAATTAAGATAGATAGATGATTAAATAGGAAAACAAATACAGAAATGAAAGCTAATAAAAATATTCCAAATAGTCTAGAAAATTGAGTTTGGTCTATTTTGGATATTAACAAAAACCCTGATATGTTTTGTATTTATCTTCCGGTCCACAATTTCTTATTTGCTTGCAATGTTTATAAACTGTAACATGTGTGTTTTGCAATAAACAAAGAAAAAGTTCTATCTTCTATTATTCCCCTATTTATCTTCTCTCTCCAATTCCCCCCTCCTCTCTCATTCTGACTCTGTCTCAACTCTTTCCAACAGCTGGTAAGAGACAGTGGCGGGGGTGGGGGGGTGGGGGGGTGAAGGCGGGGTGCAGAGAAAGCCTAGCTTTTTAGAAAGAAAAAAATGCCAGCATGGCTAGGCTTATTAATGAAGTTAACTATGACCAAATGCTTAGCCTTTAACTTTTAAAAATTATTGAATACAACTAAATTATATGATACCTAATGGTCTTCACTTTCTTGTTAGTTTTAAAGATATAAAGGAGATGGATTTAATACATTTCAGAATAAAATTGAAAAGATTTTTTGGGGGGGTGAGTGATGATTTCATGGCTTAAACAACTCTATGCTTTTTTCCTTCCCCCAGAGTCAGCTCTTTGAAGAAATGGGATTAGCATCAGGGAACTAAAGGGTGGCTCTGCTAAAGCTAAAATAAAGAGCAAGGGAGAATTTTTTTCCAACACAAACTTAGATGATATTAGGTTTGGTATCTGAAGTTATATAATGGAGGATGTGATGTCACACATGTAAATTGCAAACGCTGAGTCTTGCATTTTATGGTGGCAAACCTCAGGGAGTTTGACACTAATGGGATGAAGGAGGGTGATGTCCTAAGGTATAGCGACCGTGCCTGAACAGAGGGTGATCTGTTTTCAAGAGGGAGGTAACTATTGCTGCTGCTTCAAGATTTAAGACTATTTGGCAGCTGCAAATTGTCTCTATTTGGAGATGAAGTTCTTTTTCTGTTCTTTTCCTTTCTTAATTTTATTTAAAAAAACCCATTTTCATCCTTTTGCAAAGAGAAAATATGCTTATCTAAAAGGATGAAAAGAAACTGTTGAGACAGCTTAAAAAACAAGCAAATAATGACATTTTTAAGTGTACACTTTTTTTAAGGTGATAGGGCTCTTTATTAACAAGCACTGGCACAGAGTATTCCAAACAACTAGAAAACCCTGCATCCCCATCTTTGATGGAGTCTCTCATGGGCATCACTTATGGGGTGATTCCAAGCAAAATGTCACCTTCTCTTCAGATGAGGGAGCTGTTCTCCCTTAGGGTAGCACAGGACCACTTCTTGTCTTACAGATGACACAACAAAATAAAGAGAAGAGGAAATTTTACTTGTTCAAATGTTTGGGCAAATAGCTAAATACTTAGATAGCCCCAAAGATTTGTCTATTAATAATTGCAGGATCCCCAATACCCTTTCCAAAGGATAAGAGAAGCTGCTATACATGGGCATATGCTACTCCCTACCCCCAACTATTTTGGTGTGAAAAAGTTTCCAAAGAATATTTATATATGCTTAAAAACTCAATCTTAGTTTTATAATATCAAATGGTTTTTAAGGCAGGGAAGATAAAAATTTGAGAATGGACAAGAAAAAACACAGGAAGAAATCTTTGCACCTGTCTGATCCTTGACAAGTTGTCTGTAATGGAAATTATTGGTTAAAATCATGGTAGAGTTTTAGGTAAAGAATGTTTATGGTAAATCATTTTTAAAGGGGGAAAGATAATCAATACCTAATTTACTAATTTTGTAAACAGAATTTACATAATATAGGTTTCCTTATAAGAGTTGTTTCTAACATTTCATTGTGAAAAATTTCAAGTATACCAAAAAGTTGAGAAAATTTTACAGCAAACACCTGTATACCCACCAACTAGGTTCTACCATTAATATTGTACTTCAATATACACATGCTTCATCACATATCTATGCATTCTTCTGTGTATTTTATCAACCCACCAGTGTCAATCCATCTTATTTTTGATGTATTTCAAGATTCAGTTTTTGCTGTCAGGACACTTGTAATTATTAATATGTTCATTTTGAAAATATATTATTATTCTCTTGATTTCACTTAAAACATAATAACTTAAGAACTTCACATTACCTACAAAGAAGGGAACTGAGGCAAAAGGTTGTTTTATTAGAAGCCAAAATGCCACCCTCAGCCATCTAAGAACTGAGTAGTGCCAACGCTATGTGGGTGATGGACGCAAAGGGAAGCTCGATATTCGGACAGTGGGAATGTGGTTGAAGAAAGGCAGTGATTGTTTCAACAGGGCAGCTCCAAGTTTAACACGGTTTTGTGTGGGAAGAGATTAGCAACTTTCACAGCTATTTAGGAAGAAAATGAGAAAGAACCCTGAAAAGGGCGGGGCGGGGCGGTTAGGTTGGTGGTCAATAGATTCCGAACGAAAAGAAGTGCTAAACTGGGAGGAGGGTGTGTGTGTGGGGGGAGGACTGTTAGTTCATGGGGTTTAAAAAACTGAATCATAGAGCACAACAAGCAGGGAAGCGTGTAAGGGGTAGTGACCCTCTCCCCAATATAGTCCACCAAGGTTAAGTGTAACGGTGCGGTGGAAGTGTCGGGCTGAACGTATATCTCACACACGTGAGTGAGCGTGAACCCGCGCGCGCGCGCGCACACACACACACACACACACACACACACACACACACACCCGATGGGGGTAATCTGTGTGGCAGAGAGTGGCGGACGTGGGACTTCGGGGAGGCTCCGGAGCCCGGATTCGGCAGACAGCTCCGCAGGGCAGACGGAGCGGGAGAATCCCGGGATCGCGGGTCAAAGCTTCACCTTCTGCCCCTCGCGGTGCGCCCGCCTTCATGGCTCCGTCGCCCCCCTTTCACTTTCGCGTCTGCGTAGGTGTCTGCCCCCGCTGGCGCGAGGGCGCGGGGGCGCGCGGGGCGGCGCGGGGGCGCGCAGCGCTCGCCGAGCTGGGAGGGGGGAGGGGTCCTGGCGCTGCGCCCCTTCCTTAGCTTGCTGCACCGACGAACCACCGTCCACATCTCAGCCGCTGTCAGAGCTAGGGGACCTGTCGCGGCCGCCGCTCCTCACCAATTTCCCCACACGCACCCACGCGCAGCCACCCGTCCTTCCTCAGCGCCCCCCCACTCTACGGTGGGGGTGGGGCAAAGGCGCCGCAAGCTCGAGAGAGGGGGAGAAGAGCAGCCTCACTGGGTGGGCGGCGAGGGAGAAGGAAAAGAAACTTTTCACTCCCGCCACCCGCGCGTGGTCCCCAACCCGTGCCGCGCCCCCCCACCCCCCGCGGGTAGGGACTGTACCTGAGGCCAGGGCGCGAGCTCAGGCCCAGACTTTGGGAGGACGTGGGAAGTGGTGGAGGGAGGGTTAGGTGCATTCCGGGTTCGGTTTTTCCCTCCACCTCTCTGCTGCCAGGGGCCAGGGAGAGAGGGCAACCAGCTACTGGTGTCCCCATCCCAATTACCCACCAGCCGGTGGCTGGACGCTTTGCAGCCTCCTCCGGCGGCTGAGGGTGTGACCCGGGGAGGGGGCCGCGGCGCCGCGGGCTCCCCCTGCGGCCGCCCCCTCACATACACACAGACACACACGCTCCGCCGCCCGAGCTGTCACCGGCCACCCCAGGCCCGAAGAGGGGGCGCGGAGAGCGCGCTGCCGGGCTCAGGCGCGGAATCATCCCGCCGTTACTTCCCGGCTTCCAAGGCTGTCGCCGTCAACGCCGGGGAGACCAGCAGCCCCGGGAGAGGGGCCCGCTTGAGGCCGGGCCGCCGCTGCTGGGGGTGAGCGGGCGCCCGCGTCCCCTTCTGCGCGGTTTGGCGCCGCTGCCTCGCCTCCTCCTGCGGGGTAACAACACTACAGGTCTATAGCTCTACCCACCGTCAGTAGGGCGACTGCCGGGATTATCATCCTCTCCATCCGTACCGCCGATCTGCTAATATTGGACTTGCTGGTGGCGGCGGCAGCGGCGGCGGCGGCGGGAGTCTCGCTGCCCTCACCCCCACCCACCCCCTTCACCCCCCCCCGCCCCGCGCCCCAGCTTCCCCACCATGTCCTAGAAAAGGTGAGTGCAGCGACAGTCACTTTGCGCTGACAGCGGCGGGAGGGGGCCCGGGGAGCGCAGAGGGGGCCCTGGGGAAGGCATGGTCTGCGTAGAGGGCGCGAGTGGGCGAACGGAGGTGGGCTGTGGGCACGAGACCAGGTGCCCGCCGGGCCGCCTCCGGGCAGGGGTGCTGGGCGGCAGGCGAGCGATTGCAGCGGCTGTCCCTGCAAAATCTAACCTAGATTTTTCAAGAAGCTGAGATCCAGGGCAAGACCGGCCCTCCGTAAAGGAGGTAAAAACTTAGTAAAAGACACACGTCCATTCCTTTAATAATGAATAATTTGTCAGTGCAGGCTGAGCCGCCGCCTCCTCGCCTGCCCCGGCGCTAGCTAGGTCCGGGACTCCCCTCGCTCCTGCCTGCCGCCTGCGCTCGGCCGGGTTCGATCGATGCCAGACTGCTTGCCCGGCCCGGACAGCGCGCGTGACGGCTGGCCCCACGGGAAAGTTGGGACACTTGGCGGGGACTCCCGGCTGCGGGGTCCCGGGGACCGCTCCGCACAGGGGACTACTAAGCACCGAAGTCGCCCCCGCCGCCAGGGAGTTCCCCTACCTGGAGCGGCGGCTAATTCGAGTCTTCCTGGGTTCCGGGTCTGGAATCCCAAAGCTCAATTACTGTAAAGAGAGAAGGGGACCTTTGGGCACAGACAGGGTGAACCCCCCCGCCCTCCGACTTTGGCGGGTGCGAGGCAAGGGTAAGGAGGGAGGCTGCACAGCTGCCACCACCGGGCTGCGGGTCGCCGAGGGCTGGGGGACCAGATTTAGGTGTGTACGTCACTGGTGCTGACTCCGGGCCAGCCGGGAGCCCAAAACGGAGCCTCAGACGCGGAGCCTCAAAGTCCTTAGAAATCAAAGTTAAGAAGCCCTTCCTTTTGCTTAGTAACTACAGCGTTTGGGTGGGCGAGAGGAGAGTCGAGGAGGGGGCGGTTGGAGGGAAACCGAAATTTCTTCTTGCAGACACTCGATCCTTAGAAAACACTTTGATTCCTTTCCCCTCCTGTGTATTTCTCCCAATTATGGGCACTCCCTCCCACCCATCATAAAGAAGTGAATATCCTCGATGGTAAGCTTTCAAATTGAGCTAATGGAAAAATCCAATGCTAAACTAATAAATGCACCAACAAAATCATAAAGGAGAGCAGCAGCTCTTGACCCTGGCACTTTTTTTTTTTTATGGTGGGGGGTGGGTGGGAGACAGGCTGCGTTTAAAGGGCTTTGGCTGCACTGTTAAAACAAGGAAATTCAAATCGAGTGGGAACGTGATCCTCTCGCTCGCTGGCAGCGACGCTGCGGCTGCTCTGCTGAGAGGTAACTTGCAACACCGAGGAAAGGGGCGGGGAGAGGAACCTTGGGGGTCGGGTAAAGCCCACTAGGAGTCCTCCGCTGCGCCCGGACGCTGTGGGCGGTGCGTGGGCCAAGGCTGCCGCTCACCTGGCGCTGCAGGTGGAGAGTATGAGGGATAACACCTTGACTGGATCTCGGAAAAACCGACTTCTTCCGTGTCACCACACTTTTCACCTCTTCCCAGATAGCCTGAGGTCGGCAGGAGGAGAGTCAGGTGGGCGCGAGCAAGTTTGGGGCAGTCGAGCGAGAGGGGCGGGGGACAGCGTGCGGAGGGTGTCTAGTGCCCTGTGTCGTAGCTGCTGCCTGGCACCCCAAGCGTCCGCCGCCGTGGCTGCGGCTTTAAGGGAGCTGCCGAGTCTAGGCTGTGTCGCAGCAACTTTGTATCAGTCATGTCGCCCTCCTGGTGACTGACAGCCGGGATTGTCCAATGAGAAGCTCGCCTGACCTGTGCAGCGTGGAGCCTTGCTTCCCTCCGGGCCAATAGGAAGGGCTCAGGGGGGCGGGATAGCAACCTGAACTTTATCTGGACATGTGACCACCCCGGCCCTGGAGCTGGCCCACTCCCCCTCCGGGCTTTCGCCCGCCCTCTCTCGCTCTCTCCCTTCCCACTTCGCCCGCCCTGGTCCTGGCCCTGGCCCTGCCCCCTCCTCTCCGCCCCTCCACGCCCGGGGTGTCATTGGACCGGGGAGACGCAAGCCAACTTCAGGCTGCTCGGAGGAAGCCCGTGCAGTCACCTGGGTGCAAGAGCATTGCTGCCTCGGGCTCTCTCGCTGCGGGGAGAGCGGCACTCGCTGGCCTGGATGTGGTTGGATTTAGGGGGGCTCCGCAGCAGGGGTGTCGTGGCGTTGGCGAGCGCTGCAACAGGTAGACGCCGAGAGACGGACCCCGGCCGAGGCAGGTGTGTAGGGGTGCGCCGCGGGGCGCCGCTTGCCGGACTCGGCTTGCGGCCGCGGCGCGGGAGCGTGCACTTTGCAGGGAGAAGTGGCTGCGTAATCCGGAGGCACAGTCAGTATGGTGCTGTGTGCTTGTTGTTTTGTTTTGGTTTTCCACTTTTTACCCCCTTTGGCCGCCAGAGGACTATTTTGGGAAAGTTTGGCCACTTTGGATAAATGCCCTCTAAGGAGCAGCTTTCAACCGCCTTTGGCAGTGGGAGGTCTACCTCCCTTCCTCCCCCCAAGGATGAATTTTGGATCGTTTTCCTTCTACAATTTTTAAAGGGCGTTTAAATAATATTTCCTAACTCTGTCAATTGCGGAAGCACCCAAATCTTAGCTGGAGGTGTAGCGGAAAGGGCAGTTGAAGGAGATACAGATCCTGATGTAGCCTGTATGAAGAGGGCTCTGGAAATTCGTGCATTTCCCGTTCCCTAGTATTTATAAAACTCTGGAGAGAGGCTAATGCTTTCTGTGGCATCAGTTGGAATTCCAAGGGCAGGAGAGAAAGGATGAAGCTTTTTTTGGTGTCATCCGTACCCTACTATACTGAATTTAGGTGCATGGCTTTTCCTACTGAATTTTAAAAGACTAGGTTTAAATCAGAATGGTTTATGGCACCATCACTTTTAACTGTTTATTATAACCTAGAAGTTAGAAAAACTTTTGTTTGCTAACAGACAAGTTTTTGAAAGCGGTGAATTTCTAATGCACTTAAATCGCTTTTTAACATTTGTATGGCCATTTCTATAGGTGCTGTTATTGATGGTATTTACAAAGTAATATTAACAGCATTCTCTATCTGTGAAGTTCTGTGAAGTTTTAATTTTATGTTTGAGCTCAAGGCACATTAGCATTGAAATACCTGAGGATAGAAGTTAAAAAAAATAAAGGGGAGCTTTTTCCTTTAAGGGAGCTGTAGTTTGGCTTGGGGATTTTGGAAGGATCAGGTGGCTCAGTGAATTAGGTGAGTGAATAGAAATCAGGTGTGCTCAGTTCTAACTGGTTCTCCCGCTCTCTTAGGTGACCTTGGGCAGGTTTCTATCATTTACCTCATGCATAAAAGAGGAGAACATAATAATAGTTCTGTAGTAGGTATGACAGAAAAATAGTCACATACAGCAAACTTTCACAGCGATGCAACCACCGAAAATTGTGAAATTCTTAAGGTTCTGTCTCTAAGATGCCCTATTACAGTGAAATAACTAGAATGATATGTTTTAAGTGGGACTATGTTTTGGGGATATTAAAAGTGAAAGTGTTTTCAGACAAAATACAAATTCACAGTTAATATTCCTGAAAAAAAAAAAAAGCCTATTTCCTTAGGAAAAACGCAGTTTAACATAGACTGTAAAACAAAATTTTAAAGTCAGGTTTTAACTTTGCAAAAATAGTGCTTAAGAGTATACGAATGGCTTAAGGTAGAACTTTTATTAGCGCTTTTCCTTACTTTTGTGAAATTTCCCTTATGTTTTGAGGGAGGCCATTTGCATGAAAAATAAAGGGTCATTATGGTTTTTGTCTTTGTCCCAGGAGAGCCTCTGTTATAGTTTCTGCTGTAGGGGAGACAAGTCTGATTTTATATAAGTTAGATATGTATACATGAAGTGTCTGTTCATCATATACTTTAGTAACAAAAACTTTCCCTTTATCTTCTGGGTATTAAGTTCTATGAGGAGTATAATCATCAACTAGTATTTTTAGTATTTATTAGTAAGTTCAGGCTAACTGAAATTCTGCTTAAGCCATGGTTATTTCGCCACTTCCAAAAAGACAACCTGGCTTTTCTGGACTACGTAGGAAATGAATGCCTAACCTAATCTATTTGTTTACAGAGAAGACTGATTAAAATAATGGGAACTCAGCATAAAATATTTTAATGCTCCTAAGTTTTTAAAAACTCTGGTCTTTAAAAATGTTTGCATTGGAAGCCATGCAGATGCTAGAAGTCCTCTATTCTTTTGTGCCTGACAGTTGCCAACCTTTATTTTCTTTGTTGAGAGGTGCATCTAAAGTTGGCAGATGAAGACAATACTTTACACAGAACTAATTTAGATTTCAGCAAAGCGTTTTGCAAATTCTTTAATGATAGCCCTGTCAATAACATGGTGAAATGCAGCCTGTTTTATGTTATTGTTAAGAGTTCAAGGCTAGCCAAATAGGACTTGGAAAGTTGTGATCAGCTACATGATGTTAGTGATAAGATGCTTCCTTGTAGAGTGCTTTAAGATTGTACTTGCCTGCTCTCGTCCATGTAGATTCTCTTCGAATCTTCATGTACCCTCACAAGTCTGAGATTTGGCTCCTGCTTTAGAGCAGAGTGGTGAAAGGCATCCCTTAGAATATTAGTAGGTGTTGTAGAAAAAGGGAGCCAGGGCGAAGTTATTTAGAGGAATAAACGCTGGAATAAAAAGGAAACAGGTTTCTGCACTGTAAAACTTCTCAGGAGTTCAGCATGCACGTTTACACTGTGAAACTTCAGAAAAGCAGTACCTGATCATCCTTTCCAAGAGAACGTTTGGAGAATGGATTTTTGGAGAGGGATCTGGAGATAGGATTCTCCTTTCAGACTGTTGCTTAGGGTGGGGGTGGGGTGAGGGGAGTAGAGATGAGGAAGGAAGCTGTAGGTGGAAGGTGTGGAGGCTGGAGACTTTGGAAGCCTTTGGCAAGGGTCCCCAGGCAAGGGTGATCTGCTGGAATCAAGGTAGAAGGTGGTATGGTTCACCGGGAAAGGGAATGTGGGTTTATGGACAGGGTTCAGGGTAGGAGGTGGGGAGGGGTGATACACAATAGATGTTCAGTTTTGAAGATGAATGGACATGTTTCTTCTGCTGTTTAATGAATTTGGACCTGAAACATTTATACTTTAGATGTGTATCTATTCAAGTTTAGTATGGGGAGGACAGAGTATTCTTAGGTAGAAGTAGAAGCACAGAATACTATAGTTACAGGTAAATAGTTTTACATTATAGTAGAAGAGGTCAGTATTAGCATTTTAAGTCCCATTTCACAACATGTGTGTTTGTGTGTGTGTATATATTTTTTTCAAATTGTTTTTTATCCACACTAATTTTTTTGGCTAGAATTACCAGATAAACACCTCAACTGTTGTAATTTGATTTATTTTCCTCTGCTTTGTGATTGACTTGTGATTAGGAATTTATAGAATAATGTTCTTTAAATAAAAGGTTACATGCTAGACTTTAGTGTTCAAAGATTGAGTATTATAAGAATTAACATCTTTTAATTCGTACTGGGTTATCTGCTTGTGATGCAGTGGTGAAATTGACAAAGTTTCTGCCTCCTGAGAACACAAAATGTAGTGTAGAATACAATGAAGTAAGAGATAATTACAATAGTTAGAAAACTTAGGCATTACATGTCATTATAGAGCCTTGTGATATCTATTGCCAGTTTATTTAGTAGAGCCATTCTATTATTTTTCTGTGTTAATTAATATAAGTTCTATAGCAGAAGGACTTCCTAGTCTCTCTTCCTGAGGGGAAGCTAGGGAAGATGGGGGTAGTGAGTGGCCAAGGGGGAAAAGGATGAGAGGCTTAAAGTAATATTTGTGTACAGAACTGCAGAAACTGCATCAGATTTTTATTTAGGTCATGGATCGTTGACACACCTGAAAGGATTTGAAAAATGTGAACATAATGATTTTAGCAGTTTTGTATATTATAATGTAAAAATGACATTTTTACTAAGAATGCATTAATTTTCTTTAAGATATGTTTCTTTAGAGTTGTGGTTCTCAAAGCCGGGGGCATTTGGCAATGTCTGAAGATATTTTGGTTGTCATAGCGAGATATGGGGAGTACTGCTTACATCTGGTGGATAGGTGTCAGGGGTATTACTAAACATCTTACAGTGCATAGGACAGACCTTCACCACAAAGAATTATCAGGCCCAAAATGTCAGTAGTGCCGAGGCAGAGATACCCTGGTGTAGGGAGACCTGGGACCAAATTCCACCTCTGCCACATAGCTATTGGCCTGTGCCTCGATTTCCCCAACATATCATTTGGATAATACTTAAATTAATCTTATAGGGTTCTTAGGATAAATAAGAGGCTTATAATGTGGCATCAAATTATATAGTGTGTAGGATTATGTAACTATAACCTATTATAATAATTTTATATATGAAATAAATTTACATAGAGAGCCAATGGGTATGGTTGTGTATCTAAAAAAAAAAACACCTGTGGGCTCCCTGAGGATAAGGAGTGTGCCTGTTTTGTTTATCACTATAGATTCAGTGACTGGTTATAGGCCCAGGATGTAGCACACACTTGGTAAATATTTGTTGAATGAACACATAAATTGTCAGGACTCATCTCAGGCTTCCTCCATCTACTGTTGAAAAGAAAACTGTCTCTGCTGGAAATCTTTTTATAGCAGAGGTACCACTAAGTAAGGATGCATGTCGAAGTCCCTGCCAGCATCGAAATAAGGATAATCTAGTGCTGATATTCCTGAGTTGTTATACTACCTCTCTATGGAGCTATGGACCGTCTTAATTAATCAGGATACATGAATCTTTATTTTTCAGTACTGACATTGTGTTATCCTCAACACTAATCCATTTTAAGAAAATCTTATTTTTTAAAGAAATAATCCTTAAGTTATTTTTCCTGTGATAATTCACTTGATAACTTTAATTTCATATTGAAAAAAGATAACATTGGTTGTATTTCCATATTGTTTTTAATAAAGCCATGTATTAGATATGGAAAACAACTTCCATATGCTTGAAAAACTCCAAAGGTTTTGGAGTCAGAAGATTTAGTTTAAACCCAACTACATTACATATCACTTCTTTGACCTTGGGCAAGTCACCCATATCACTAAGCCCTTCCTTTCCTCCTTGCCTGCCTCATCAGTCCCCAGGATTACTCTGAATATTAATTAAGTTAATATTTGTAGGTATTTTGTGCAAATCTAAAGGCTGTATTATAGCAACATGTTACTTTTATTTAGATGCAAAATAATTTTTTGTGATTGCTGCTTATAGTCTAGCTTCTGGACAAGTCATAGTCAGAACTGTTTATAAGAGGGGCGCCTGGGTGACTCAGTGGTTTAAGCCTCTGCCTTTGGCTCAGGTCATGATCCCAGGGTCCTGGGATGGAGCCCCGCATCAGGCTCTCTGCTCAGCAGGGAGCCTGCTTCTCCTTCTCTCTCTGCCTCCTTGTGATCTCTGTCTGTCAAATAAATAAATAAAATCTTAAAAAAAAAAAAAAGAACTGTTTATAAGAGCACCAAAAAGGTAACAATTTTAATATAACTAGAAGTATTGTTTATGATAAGTAGAATATGTACATATAGCTTAGTAAATGGAATTTTGGAATGTCTTCTAGAGTAATATTGCTATAAATGACTCTAATTCAATTTTTTAATATAAATTTATTTGTTAGCTATGGAGACCAAAGGCTACCACAGTCTCCCTGAAGGTCTAGATATGGAAAGACGGTGGGGTCAAGTTTCTCAGGCTGTGGAACATTCTTCCCTGGGACCTACAGAGAGGACCGATGAGAATAACTACATGGAGATTGTCAACGTAAGCTGTGTTTCCGGTGCTATTCCAAACAACAGTACTCAAGGAAGCAGCAAAGAAAAACATGAGCTACTCCCTTGCCTTCAGCAAGACAATAATCGGTCTGGGATTTTAACATCTGATATTAAAACTGAGCTGGAGTCTAAGGAACTTTCAGCAACTGTGGCTGAGTCCATGGGTTTATACATGGATTCTGTAAGAGATGCCGACTACACCTATGATCAGCAGAACCAACAAGGAAGCATGAGTCCAGCAAAGATTTATCAAAATGTTGAACAGCTGGTGAAATTTTACAAAGAAAATGGCCATCATTCTTCCACCCTGGGCAGTGTAAACAGGCCCTTGAGATCCTTCATGCCTGACTCTGGGAGCTCTGTGAATGGTGGGGTCATGCGTGCCATTGTTAAAAGCCCTATCATGTGTCATGAGAAGAGCCCATCTGTTTGCAGCCCTCTGAACATGACCTCTTCAGTCTGCAGCCCTGCTGGAATCAGCTCTGTGTCCTCCACCTCTGCCAGCTTTGGCAGTTTCACAGTGCACAGCCCTATCACCCAGGGGACTCCTTTGACATGCTCCCCTAATGTTGAAAATCGAGGCTCCAGGTCACACAGCCCAGCACACGCCAGCAATGTGGGCTCTCCTCTCTCAAGTCCATTAAGTAGTATGAAATCCCCAATATCCAGCCCTCCGAGTCATTGCAGCGTAAAATCTCCGGTCTCCAGTCCTAATAATGTCACTCTGCGATCCTGTGTGTCTAGCCCTGCAAACGTCAACAACTCAAGGTGCTCCGTTTCCAGCCCTTCCAACACAAACAATAGATCCACGCTTTCCAGTCCAACTGCTAGTACCGTGGGATCTACCAGTAGCCCAGTAAACAATGCCTTCAGCTATGCTGCTTCTGGCGTCCCAGCTGGATCCAGTGCAGCCCGGGATGTGGCTCCTAGTCCTGACACACAGGAAAAAGGTGCTCAAGAGGGCCCTTTTCCTAAGAGTGAGGAAGTCGAGAATGCCATCTCCAACGGTGTGGCTGGCCAGCTTAGCATTGTCCAGTACATAAAACCGGAGCCGGATGGAGCTTTTAGCAGCTCATGTCTGGGAGGAAATAGCAAAATAAATTCTGATTCCCCGTTCTCAGTACCAATAAAACAAGAATCAACCAAGCATTCATGTTCAGGCACGTCTTTTAAAGGGAATCCCACGGTTAACCCATTTCCATTTATGGATGGCTCATATTTTTCCTTTATGGATGATAAAGACTATTATTCTCTATCAGGAATCTTAGGACCACCTGTACCTGGCTTTGATGGTAACTGTGAAGGCAGTGGATTCCCAGTGGGTATTAAACAGGAACCAGATGATGGGAGCTATTATCCAGAGGCCAGCATCCCTTCATCTGCTATTGTTGGTGTGAATTCAGGTGGACAGTCCTTTCACTACAGGATTGGTGCTCAAGGTACAATATCTTTATCACGATCGGCTAGAGACCAATCTTTCCAACACCTGAGTTCCTTTCCTCCTGTTAATACATTAGTGGAGTCATGGAAATCACATGGCGACCTGTCATCTAGAAGAAGTGATGGATATCCAGTTCTAGAATACATTCCAGAAAATGTAACAAGGTAAGTTGTTTTTTTCCTCCTTTTTTGAAAATCATGGCTTTATAAAATGTTGAAAAGGTCAGTATTCACAGTTGATAAATTTAAACACGTTTTAGCCTACTATTTTTAGTTTTCTGCATGGTCATTTAGTGCCCCCTCTTTCCTTGTTTGTATAATGTCACTGCTTTTTTGAAGTAGAGAAACAAAAAATTCTTAAAATCTTTTAGGAAATATTTGTGTGTGATTGTGAAGGAGTGTCTATGGGTATCCCCTCCCCCTTTCCACATTGCCTGTCGTAGGTATTTGGGAAAAGTTTATTTTCTGCTGCCTGTTACTATATTTACTTTAGCAGACTAGTGCTAGATTATTTTTTTCTTTAGCTATACACTGGTTTGCTAGAATTGTTTTAAATTTGTTTCTTGTCGTCTTAGTCTTTTTTCTTAGCTTTTATTAATCACTTCATTGGTTATGGAATATGAAATTGGACCCCAAATATGTTACCTATAAGCTCTGCACCCTCTTTTTCCTTTTCTGAGTAGGTTAATTGTATGTCAGTCATGGTTTTCAATACAAATAAATCATTTCCTTAACTGTCGAGGGCTTTTAAAGACTCAGCACATCTAAAATTACTAAGTGGGCAGTCTTGCATTCTTACTTATATTGGGAGTGAAATATGTCACTGCAGTTTTGAGTTGGTATAACTTATAAGATCTGCAAGAAGACATACTTTACTTACTGTAAAATAACTCTTGACTTTGCTTTTTGCTTATAGCATATTGTATATGTTTAGAAAAAAGGAAGAGGTTTTCGATATGACTGTGAAGGGTGGTTCTAAGTTATACAATGAATACTTGGATTGGACTTTGCTTCAGTACTGTTTTTATTGCATGGTTGTGATAAATGGTCCCTTTATTGAACATATAAAGAATAGATGTCCTAGATACAGTTCTTTCACTTGGCATTTAGGAATATGTGGATTTTTCCCTTAAAAACATATGTTTTGGGGGGCGTCTGGGTGGCTCAGTGGGTTAAAGCCTCTGCCTTCGGCTCAGGTCGTGATCTTAGGGCCCTGGGATCCAGCCCTGCATCAGCCTCTCTGCTCGGGGAGCCTGCTTCCTCCTCTCTCTCTGCCTGCCTCTCTGCCTACTTGTGATCTCTCTCTGTCAAATAAATAAATAAAATCTGGGCTCTCTGCTCAGCAGGGAGCCTACTTCCTCCTCTCTCTGCCTGTCTCTCTGTCTACTTGTGATCTCTCTCTGTCAAATAATAAATAAATAAAATCTTTAAAAAAAAAACATACGTTTTGGGAAATATGTTCATCCCATTAACAAAGGGTTTACGTGTATTTCTATATCTTTCTCCTCCTGTTCTGTTTTCTTATGAGCCAAAAGCTAAAAGTTTAATTCATGCATTCTTTTTTCCTTGTCGTTGATTCAAACCTTGCTCCTCTGGCCTTTATGGGAGCAAACATTCCTTTAAATGATACGTTATTACTGTTCTCGATAGCATGAACAATCATGTTCTGATACTGCCTCTATCTCTTAAATTCTGAACCCTAATGGGAGATAGCCTAAGATAGCATGGCTTTCATCAGGAGCAAACTCAGCATGTGGTCTCCTGCTAGTGCTTTGTTTTACTTTTAGAGAAGGAAATTTTGCACATGATGTCGATATTTTTGTAAGTGATGTTTTTAGTGAGTTAGTATGAGGGAGTACAGCCTGGTAGTTATGAGCATGGCTGCCCTGGTTGAAATCCCAGCTCTGCCACCTAATTGCTTTGTGTCCCTGTGCATACCCCTTCCCCTCTGGGCTTTTAGTTTTCTCATCTGGAGGAAAAAGAATTCAACAGTACCCATTTCAAATATAGTTAAGATAATTGAGTTAATTTTGCACATCATCTGGTATGCAGTAGGTATTATATACATTTTAGCTCTTACTGTTAACATTTGATTAGTGTGCACAATTTTTAGCTTTCATATCCTTTAATTTTCTGTTTTCTTCACTATGTGAAATTACAAAATAGTTTAAAGAAATATTTTATACATAGTTGAAAGAAATATTTGTTGGTAATTCTTTTTATCAATTCATTTTATTTCTTTTCAGTGTTCCAAGATTCATTGTTTATGCACCACACCCAGTGCTCCATGCACTACGTGCCCTCCATAATAACCCACCACCAGGCTCACCCATCCCCCCATCCTCCATCCCCTCCAAAACCCTCAGTTTGTTTCTCAGAGTCCACAGTCTCTCATGGTCTCCCTCCTCCGATTTCCCCCAACTCACTTCTCCACTCCATCTCCCCATATCCTCCGTGTTATTCCTTATGCTCCACAAATAAGCGAAACCATATGATAATTGACTCTCTCTGCTTGACTTATTTCGCTCAACATAATTTCCTCCAGTCCTGTCCATGTTGATACAAAAGTTGGATATTCATCCTTTCTGATGGAGGCATTATACTCCATTGTATATATGGACCGTATCTTTATCCATTTGTATGTATATACTCCATTGTATATATGGACCGTATCTTTATCCATTTGTCTGTTGAAGGGCATCTTGGTTCTTTCCACAGTTTGGTGACAATTCTTATTAAATTCTACTCTATCATTATTTTTTATGGTTACACATGCATCATACATTTGCCACTACATATTTATTTGCTTTTATAGTTTTTTTTAAGGCTCTTGCTTTGGGTAATGATATTTCTGGTAGAAATGGTAGAGCTGTAGTAGAATAAAATCATTAGTTCTCTGCTTTGTTTTGTTCTGCATCCTATTTCTGCTATTTGAACTATAGGTTTTACACTCAATTCCTGAAGCTCCTCCCGATGTTCTAGTGACCCATACTCTTAAACATATTAATGTGAGTCACTGACCTTGAGCCTGCTCTGCGTTTGTGGGCACCGAGGTGTTCATTGTCTTTTCTAGAGTATGCCAGAATTCTTTACATATGTGTTAATATCGTCAGACGGGATTCATTTTGTTTACATACATGTTGGAATTATGCTAGTTAGTATACATTTTCCAAAAACTCTAACAAAGCTTCAATGTTATGAAGTCTCTTACAGCTTACTGATTCTTAACAGCTTTTCCTGGTGAGTATTATCCAAACCTGTTTGTTTTGATTATTCTCAGAATAAAGGCTCAAGGATCGGAAGATTCTTAGATGTTTTTCTAGATTTCAGTGCACATGTTAGAATATTTGATTTAACCCCATCCATACTTCATCACTGGTCTCTTATTTAGTGTCTTCTGGATCAAAATCCAACCTTTTGGTCTACATCTTAATGTGGGATGATGATACCCTGTTCTAGGGGACATGGAATAAATTAAAGAATTCCAGGTTGTGGAGGATCAAGTGACTATTCCTATGTTTCATAATAACCTTTGTCTTTAGATTGAACTCTGAGCTGTTTTCTAAAGTGTTTGGGATTCCTGAGACCCTTTCAGGGAGGTTTGTGAATTGAAAGATCACACACTGGTAAAAGATCCATTCAAAATGGAGGATAGACCAGTGGCTTTTAATGTAATAGTGTATGAAAAGTTCACTAATACGGTTTCAGATCCACATTGCAACTAACCTTCAAGAAATTACTTACAGGCAGTTTTCCATGTAGTATTAAAAAATCACATCTGTAGTTATCTCTAATGATCATTAAAATGCTCGTCCTTTTTCCAACAACATACCTGTGTAAAGCCAGATTTTTTTCATACACTTGAACCAAAACCTATCACCACACATTGGATGTAGAAGTAGATATGAAAATCCAGCTGTCTTCTATTAAGTGAGATAATAGACTTACAAAAATGTAAAACGGTGCCACCCTCCTCAAGTTTTTGTGTTGGGAAACAGTTATTTTTTCATAAACATATGCTTTTGTTAACATGTAACAGCTTCTTAGTTTTAAATGATTTAAAATGAATATTAGTTTTAATTTCTAATGTGATAAATACCATTAGCTCTAACTCACATAAACAAAAGGCTTTTTGGTATCCTCAGTATATTTTAAGAGTGGAAAGGTGTCCTAAGACCCAAAAGCTGAGAGGTGCTGGTCTCTTTTATTCTGTACACCCTTTGGAGGTTAATGAAAAAAGAGGTTATTATTTTATTTGTGTTAGCCTCACTGATTATTATGCTGAGAAAGGAGTACCCTATTCACATAAGAAAAATGATTCTCATCTAGTTAATTTTTCAAGCTGATAGAAGTGAGTAATGGCTGTGAAGTGTGTGTTATACTCATCCCCGTCTGTGGGCATCCTGAAAAAGCAGTGACGAAAGCCATCTGTCTGTTAATCATTTCTAGTGAGTGGATTGCCTGGCCACCAAAGTGTAAAGTAAATTATGACAGAAGCTGAATGTAAAGCCTTGAGGATGGACACTGGACCTGGTTGTGTCATGTACATTGGAGTTTCCCTGTCAGCTAGGACACAAAAAAGACTGTGGCCTTGGTGAGTCATAGCTTCTCTGGGCCTCAGTTTCTTCATAAAAAGTGAACATGTTGAACTCCATGCTCTCGGAGGTCTGCCAGCCAGACTATTAAGTGGCTGTGAAGTTTCCTTGGAGTTCTGTATGTTAAAAATCAAAATAAAGTAAAAAAAAAAAAAAAAAAAAAAAAAAAAATCAAAATAAAGTATCCTTTAACATATTTGCTGATCTGGTGTCAACTATATTTGAATCACAAGAGTAGCTGTGTAGTTTCCAGGATGTTTTGGATAGAAAAATGTCATTGTCATTTATCTTTTAAAAGTGAGTAGGGGTGAGTTATTTTACTTTGAAAAAGCAGAGTATTTTTTTAATCATGTCTTTTTTTTATAAAATTTGATACTCATGATGAATTTCTCATTCTTTTAATTTACACTCTTTTGAAAGCAGCTTTTTCTGTTGATACAACATTGGTGTTTATAGCGATGGTCATAGTCACTTTGATAGCATCATAACAGTGCTAACATTGACTTAGACCTTTGAATATAAAGTTCACTGTTTCAAAGGGCATATTCTGGTAGTTCTCAAGACAGGTGATCAGGTGTTTATAACTTAATCTGTGCTGCATTTTTTTCCATGAAAGAAGGAAACAATTTAGTAAACAACTTACAGTTGTTTTTTATTTTTCAGTTGTCCCTAGAGTTTTTTAAAACTCCCCTTCTATAATAAAGCAAAAGCTTCAGAATTCAAGGAGTTAGAAAAGTTGCCCTGTCTCTTAGCAAACTTTATGAGTAAACCATTGAGATCTAAATATCTCTGTGTAATGCAAAGTATGAAAAAATGATGATTGGGGTGTGATGTGGAATTGGATTGATTATTGGTGTTTACTATAATAAATCATTAAGAATTACTGAGGTCAGGGGCGCCTGGGTGGCTCAGTGGGTTAAAGCCTCTGCCTTCGGCTCAGGTCATGGTCCCAGGGTCCTGGGATCGAGCCCCACATAGGGCTCTCTGCTCAGCAGGGAACCTGCTTCCTCCTCTCTCTCTCTGCCTGCTTCTCTGCCTACTTGTGATCTCCATCTATCAAATAAATAAATACAATCTTAAAAAAAAATTACTGAGATAATTTGGAAGTGAAAACATGAAACTTTATTTTTCTTATTATTTGTCTCACAGTATTTTGATTTTGAAATTGCTAGTGTACCTAGAATTTCTCCCAGTTAGTATTCTAAATAATATTTTTAGAAATGATTTCACAATGAGACTTGCTTCTCCCGATGATTCATTCACTTCCATTCATTTATAGTATTTCTGGTGAGAGTAGTGATAAATTTATTGAAAAAAAAAAAAAAAAAGGAAACCCATCGTGCTTTTTAATGAATAAATCACTAAGTACAGTGCAGTTTCATAAATTTTGCTTTTAACATCACAAGTGTCGTGGTTTATATATCAGTATGTCCACCTTTTATCACCTAGAGTACTAGTATACTTAGAACTGTTTACTTCATACTTTAAAAATGGAGATAAAAGCTGTGGTTTCAGTTAAATAAACTCAAGTTATTCAACTTCAAGCTGTTTGCATGCACAGCAGTGTTGTGTTAAAACTAGGACCTGGAGGGGAGCCTGGGTGGCTCAAGTCATGATTCCAGGTTCTGGGATCAAGGATCCTACATCAAGCCCTACATGGATGGGGCTCCTTGCTCAGCAGGGCACCTGCTTCTCCCTTCCCTCTGCCTGTTGCTAGTGTTCTTTCTTGCTTCTGCTCTTTTTCTGTCAAATAAATAAAATCTTAAAACAAAAAACCTAGGATCTGAAGGTGTAGCATTTAATGGATTTGATGCCTTTTGCACTATTGAAATTCTAGATGTGTCTGATCTTTTCTATACTTATAATGTTTAGGGGACTACCAGATGTTATGTTGATCACAAGTAATTTAGGAGTAACCATTCACTTCCCCTAATGCTTTGATGTTATTAATTTTTTTCTTCAAAATACTTTTTTCCAGGCTTTCAACTGTTGTTTTAGTTTCATACTACTCATCTACTGATAAAATTTCAGCTCTCCTGCCAAATAATCTATTATTTTCTTCCATTTACTAAATTCAAATCAAGAAAAAAATTCTGCTTCATTATTAAATTTAAATATAGCCATTAAATTGTATATTTTTGTGGACTGCATTTCAAAGTTTATTAGTGAAAACCAAGGAAATAGAATTATGTTAAATGTATAGGTCTTCATCTTAAATTTTAGAATTTCTAGTTTTAAACTTGTCAAGTGTAGGCTTTGTGTTTAGTTTTAGGAGTTTTATTTTGTTCTTTATATAGTAAAGTAATGATGAAGTTAAAATGTAATTACACATAAGCACCTGTTACTTAACTGATGCCTGAAAACCTCTGAATTTATGATTGTCAGTGGTGAGGCCTAGGCCAAAATTTCTCTGTAGAAAAGAGGTAGAAATTCCTTATATTTATGCAAGAAATAGAAAACTGTAGTATAAGGAAGGAAAGAGAACAAACACAAAGTAATTTGAATACTTAAAAATTCCCTAGGGAGAGAGAGTGAGCTAATAACTGGTGATATGATTTCATAACTGTGGCTCTGACTTCATTTTATTAATGAGGATTCCTTCATTGGGATGTTTCCTCATCTTATAGATTAGGAGTTGTAGAGACATATAAACAAGGATTGTAATCTAAAATAAAATGAAATAAGGTTTGTAATGGGCAAAGTCAACTTTGGTATTCTGACAGTATAAGATTATCTAGGCAAGTTTTGGAAAATAGAGAAATGGGGTGGTGGTGGTCAGAATTGATAGTTATCTTTAGTCTTCAAATTTCTGCAGAGAATAGGAGTGGTCATTTCCTGATGGAGCGAGTCACATGAGCAAAACTTGGAGATTGGCAGAAAACACTGAATGTGGTCATGCTTTATGCCTGACTGCGACACAGAGAGAACTGGGGGGAAGAAAGCCTGGAAGAGGTTAGTTAGTTGGGACTAGAAGGGAGTAGAACTTGAAAGTCACACTAAGAAATGTGTACTTAATTTGGGAGGTAGTGAGGAACTACTGAAATGTTGGAGCAGGGAAGTGGCATGAGCTGAAGTGCACTTTGGAAAAACCTTAATTAGGCTGTGGTTGTGGGGTGGAGCCTTGTTAAGAAGTTATTGCAACAGTACAGGGGGATAGGAACTTGACTCTCTGTCCAGAGTAATGGAAAAAAAAAAAGGGGGGACAGATGTGAGATTACAGAAGAAGCCCTTGTGGGTGTTGATTATTGTATAATTTTTTTAATTTTTGAAATAATCACAAAAAAAAGTTAAGTCCATTATGAAGAATTATAAAGAAGGCTATTCATGTAGCCACAATATAACCATCAAAATCAAGAAATTAAGGTTAAATTACTTGCTTTAGACCCACCTTGCACTTTTTTGCCCCAGTCCTAGGGTCAGCTATTTTTCCAAGGACTGCCCCCATTCCCACAGATACTCTCCTGCTTATGACTAGGGTCTAACTCCTGTTCTGGGTCACAGGGCCACATTCCCCCAACAGAGGCCCTCCTTGCTCCACTCTAACACTGACTTCCCCTGCTGGGCTATCCTTTCCCTGCTTGGGTTCTGATACTCTGCCCTAGACCTTGTGTACACATGGATGCGTGAATCTTCCTCCCCACTCTGCACTGGGCATCAGACATACCCTTGGACTTGGTGCCCCACTGTGAGCCATGACAGCTATCCACACCCTACCCTATACTATGGATCTCTACCTTGCTGTGTCTTGCCAAATGGTTTTAGGAGTGAAGTGTGAAGGAAGAGAACGGAGAGCAACTTGATACTTCGATAGAAATGGAAGGAGGGTCAAGTATGTGGAAAATCACCGAAAACTCAACATGTTGTAAGTTTGACTGTCATGGATAATGAAGAGCAATAAGAGAAATGGAGAGGTCAAAAAGAGAAGGGGAGCCTCTTCTCTAAGAGCCTTGGAGAAGAATTAATGATTTATCTTGTATACGGGAGTTTTCAATTCCAGATTACCTGTAACTGGAGGAGTTCTTTCTACAGGCCAAAATGTTGATCTGGAGGTCTAGGAGGCCTCTTCCTAGAAGTGGTGGTTGAGGGGGTCGGTGTGTGTGCTATTGCCCATGGAGAGAATGTATATATGACTCAAGTGTCATTTAAAGTGCAATCTGCTAGGAATGTGGAGGAATAGAACCCCATTTAGGAGATGAACAACACATCCTAATAAAGGAGACAGGGAGTTGTTAGAGAATCAAGATAGTGCCAAATCATGGATGCCAAGGGGAAGAATCAGTAGTCAAAGATTTTCCACATTAGAAGGGCTCTAATTCTATCTATAAATCCAGCCCCAAGACTAAGGTCCAGAGAGATTACATGCCTTTTCCAGGATCACATAAAGCAGTTGGTAACAAAGCTGGGAGTAGATCCTTCCCTTTTACATTATCCTTTCCTTCAGTAGGAGGTGGTGGTTCAAAACCTAATGATGGGGTGAGGAGGACCGGAAATTGGACTGAATAGTTGGTGCTGGTGATTTTTCAAGAAGGAATTCTGTCGAGTGGTAGGAATGGGAATCAGGCTGTGATTGGCTAAGGAGTAAGTTAAGAAGGAAGAAGGGAGACTTGGGGGTTGCGGGAGGCATCTGTTCTATGGTAAAGAGAAAGGGTGAGAGAGAAGTTGTAGCTCAGAGTTGAACAGGTAAGCCATGAAGAGGGTGGCGAGGGGACTGTGCCCTGATTAAGCTACAAGGTGTAAGAAGGAAGTGACTGATGGGGGCAGTGTTCTGGGATGCTGAGAGTAAAAGGGAGACTGCAGTTAGCCACAGGGTCAGTGTTTAACTGCCCCGTTGAACCAGTGTGTGTAAGCAGTTACTGGCAGCCAGTGTCACTGTTTGTACAGATATAGAAACTGAGGCCCACTAGGTATACGTGATTTGCCTAAGGCACATAGCAGAGGTAAATAAACAAATACTTGAGATAGAGAAGAAAACTGAATGTCCTAACAAAAAAATAGATGGATCTTTTAAAAACATAAATCAGATTATGCAGCTGATGTAAAGCCCTCTGGCTCCTTCTTATTGCAAGTGGCATAAAGTAAACTAATTGAGGGCCTGAAAAGCCCTGAAATATCAGACCTCTGACTACTTTATTTAGTAACTGTTTTTTTCCTTGCTCAGTCCCCACACTGACCTTTTTGTGGCTCACCAACCTATCCCCCTTCCCTCTGGGGGCCTCTGTACTTAGTGCTCTCCCTACCAAGAAGGCTCCACCTCCAGATTTGGGTTGTCTGCCCCTTCTTGTCACTTGGCATTAGCTCAGATGTCACCCTGTCAGAGGCCTTCCTGACATCCTGTTTAAAGTGGTGCGCCCCCCCCAACCTTCTAACAACACATCACCCGCTTTTGTTGTCTTCATAGCGCATACCTATCAGAAGTTATCTGTTTACTTGGCTTCCTCCAGTTAGAATGTAAACTTCCTAAGACAGGGCCCTTAGCTGTCCTTTTTACCAGTCCATTTGCCATACCTAAAACAGTGCCAGGTACATTGTTGATGTTCAGTAAGTCCCCACTGAACGAACGAATGAATGGTTAGCAGAGGAACTTGGGGCAGGCATATATCTGGAAAGGCTAATTAAGTGTTGGTGGTTGTGGAAGACTAGTACAATTATTGTCAAATAACTGAGCAAAAAATTGTGGTGAATTCTATCAGCATATTTTTAAGGATTTTCACAAAAATAATCAACACATGCTGTTCTTGTTTTTTTCTGACCTCAACATACTAAAGTAGTTGGTAATGATGTTTTACAGGCTGTATGGTGACACCGTATTTTGAGGTCATTTATTTATTTTTAATTTGCAAATAGCAAAATTCACTGTTTTTGGTGTGCAATTCTAAAAGTTTTGCCAAGTATATAATCCTGTAACCACCACCCACTCAAGATAAGAATAGTTTTGTCACCCACTAAAATTCCCTTATGTTGTCCCTTCTCAGTCAACCCCCTCTTCATTCCCAAACCCTAGCGACCATTTATATGTTCCCCATCTTTGTAGAATTGTTTCCTCTAGGTAGTCATATAAATGGAATTACACTTTTTATAGCCTTTTGATTCTGGCTTCTCTTAGTTAGCATAATGCACTTGAGATTCATGCATGTTGTTGCACGTATTATCAGTTTCTTTTTAATGCCAAGTAGTACTCCATTTATTCCTGCACCACAGTTTGTTCATCTATCACCTGTTGTTTGCAGTTTTTGCTGTTACAAATAAAGCTGCTGTAAATACTCACATACAGATCTCTGTGTGGACATATGCTTTATTTTTCTTCAATAAATACCTATAGGTGGAATGGCTAGGTCATATGGTAGTTGTAGGTTTAATTTTTAAGAAACTGTCCAGCTGTTTTCCAAAGTGTTTGTACTGTTTTACAACTCTACCAGCAGTGTGTGAGAGGTCTGGTTCCATTATATCCTTGCCCACACTTATAGAGTCTGTCTTTTTTAATTTTAGACATGATAGGTATGTAGTGATAACTCATTATCATGTAAATTGGCATTTCTTTACCATCTAAATGATAGTGAACATTTTTTCATGTGCTTCCTTGCCATTCATAGGCTGCCTTCTCATGCCTGTGAACTTTGTTGCCCATTTTTATTGGGTTGTTTTCTTCTTCTTGAGTTCTGTTATCAGTGGATATTAGTGTGAACTTTTTGACAGAAGACCTAGAACCAAGAGAAAGATAGCTATTTAAATTTCTGGATTAATGGGGGAAAATAATAGATGGTTTTCAAATTATTTAGTACCTGCTGTGTTCTTACAGTGGGTAAGCAAACCACATATCTTCCCTGTGTTCCCCTCTAGCTGGGGAGATGACTCACATGAGTTTATACAGCTCTTTTTTTTTTTTTTTTTGGTTGTTCTGTAATTATGTGTTTGATTGCATGATGCAGATAAGAACTGTTTCTAAAGATTAGAAAAGAAAGAGTTCTATGTGGGCTAGAATAGCCAAGGAAAGCTTCATAAAGGAGGTGAATTTCAGTTGACATTTGAGATTGGTGGTATTTGGTGGAGAGTAGAGATGTATCAGAAGAATGAGTAACAGCACAGGCCAGGTGTTTGGACATAGGACAAATGAAGCCTGCTTGGATGGCTTAATGCTATTTAGAGAAAACTAGATGATAGAAATCTGTGAGTGCCAAAAAGAAGTGTTTGGCACTTTTAATATAGCTTTATTAAACATTCTCATAACCTAGAAAGTGACATAAAAGGGTAGAAAGGTAAATATGGTAAGGGAGACAAGAAATAATGACTGAAACAAAAAAGCTTTTGAAAGACCATTGTATTGGTAATTCAAGCTAAGAGGATAAGTGCTTGAGTTGTCAGAATGGTGGGCAAGGGATGGAAGTTAGAGTTTGAAGGAAGAAATAATTGAATGCCAGATTATTGGGCCCAAAGCCTGTTCCTTTCCACTATTCCACTATGCCACAGCCCCACAAAACGTAGATTGTCACAGGGTATAAGGAATAAAAATAGTAATAAGGAAAAAAATTGAGCATAATTATGACTAAGAGAAAAGGAGTAAAATAATTTTATTTGGATGAAAGCAAATCTGATAATTTTGATACCAAAATAGAGTACTTTTTATTAGACTGGGGGAAAAATAACCCTGGGAAATGGAAATAGGAAGAGCCACCTCCTGGTTTGACAAAGTTGGAAAGCAAAAAGTGGTGTAAATGAATCAGAAATGTCAATGTACGGAAATCAGACATGCACACACGTATATAAATGAACAGATTCCTAGCTTGTTTGGAAGGCCCTTTCTTGTGTCCTCAAGTAACTGGTGTTTGAATTAACAGTGCTCTTTCCAAAACTGGAAATGTGCTCATTTTCTTCCATCACATGTCAGAGTTTGTATTTACTTAATAAATATTTTTCTGATAAGTTTGAGAAGAGATTCCAAGTGCAAAATTTGGGAGTGTTGAGATTTTAGATGGGAGCAGATACTCTTTAATTTACTCCAATTTAGATTCTCCCTGTAGTTTTGAAATGGAAATTATGTTCAGAGCAGCTTTTGTTCTTGAAACTAAGGTAACATGGAAGAATATATGGTGCCACAATACAAAACATTGTTTTTCTCTGTTTCTCCATCATTTTCAGACCCAGCCAGGGTAAATGTACATGTGAGGTATTCCTTTGAGACTTCTGGAAGCATTTGGGTTTTCTGTATGTGGCAGAAATATGATAATTTTGTTGACATATACCCTGTCTTTTGGACTTGGTTGCTATGATTCAGGTGAAAACAGCACTCTCCCCCTTCTAAATACTGTTTTTTTAGCAAACCGAAGAAACGGACAGATGGGTAGAGTAGGGGAAGGAGAGGTTAAAAGCACGATAACCTTTCGTAGTGAAAATCTAGAGCTGGGAACTTTGATATAACTTCTGAAACCACTCTATGGAAGGGTCTTAGGTGTCTGTTAGCAGCTGCGCCTTCTAAGCTAATGTTCATTCAAAAAGCTAGAGTTCTTTATGACAGAGTATAACCACGTGAATTGTGCATTTGTCGAAGGATGAATTTGTTGCCAGTACCTGAGAATAGAATACATAAAAACCAAAAACCTAACTGTGAACATGGCCCAGCCTCTGTGACTTCATAACACAGATGAAACATGCTTTTTAAAAAATTTTAACTCTTGCCAATTTACTGTGGCAGAAATAATCAAATCTAGTATCATGAGGGTTTTAAGGAGAATAGACGTAAAACAAGTCTTAAAAAGATCAATGTTGTTTTAACAGGGAAAATGACTAAATTTCTACGAATGTGTCAGCGTCTGTGTGCAGTCCATCTCCTCCACACATGTAACTGATACTGTGCATGCTACCCTGAGTTATTCAAGGCTTTTAATCAATGAAGAATGATCGAAGTTTGTCATACTATTTTCAGCCTTGGTGCTTCATTTGCTTGGCTTAAAAGGGGGTGCTCTTCCGTGGTCATCAGCTCAGGAGAGGGAAGAGAGAAAGACTATTACAAGACAGCAGAAAGGGAGATTTTTCAAAGAGGAATGCACTGCCACCTATAATAACTAACACCAGTTCTATTTACTGACCTCCCTGGGATCTGTAACAAACAACAATGCACATTAAAGGCACTTAACCTGGAAAAGTTCTGGATATGGATGGTGGTGATGGTTGTACAACAGTGTGAATGTACTTAGTGCCACTGAACTATATACTTAAAAATGGTGAAAATAGGGGCACCTGGGTGGCTCAGTGGGTTAAAGCCTCCGCCTTCGGCTCAGGTCATGATCTCAGGGTCCTGGGATAGAGCCCCGCATCAGGCTCTCTGCTGGGCGGTGAGCCTGCTTCTTCCTCTCTCCCTCTCTGCCTGCCTTTCTGCCTACTTGTGATTTCTGTCAAATAAATAAAATCTTTAAATTAAAAAAATGGTGAAAATAGTAAATTTTATGTATGTATATTTTATAGCAAATAAAGTAGCACTTTGTCTTGGCAAAAAATGGGGGTGCCCTGTGTTGATGAAAGATACTGAGGTATATTGCAAGTCCACTGTGTGAGCCCCTGAGAGCAAAGACTGAGCAGGGACCATGTCATACTTAGCTTTGACTCTTCTGCACTGTCTAATAAGTACAGTGTCATATATGTACTTTGTTCAGCACTGATTTTCACTCAACAAGCATTTATTAAGCTCTTGTTGCTGTCAAAGCATAATCCTGGGTGTATGGTCAGAGCAAAAAGGAGAACTTCCTCATCGTTTAGGACACCCAGCCAAGATACATCCAAGATCCCATTATAAAGTAGATTGTGGTAGGTGTTTTTTGGGAGGTACCAAATACTCTTTGGAGAACACAGGGAGAGAATACTTGGAAGTTAAATATTAATTTCATTTATAATTTTATAAATTATATGAATTTACGAAATTCATATAATTTGTAAAATTATATCATGACCATAAGTGAATTTAATGTAATTGGCCAGAACTCTTGGTTTGTGGATGACAGCACAGGAAACCATCCCCTACTAGCTTAAATTAAACAGAATCTCTTGGCTCACAAAATGGGAGAAGCTCAAGGGGTAAACCTCAGATTTGGCTAGATCCCAGGTTTCAAACGGTGGTATCGTTAAGTTTGTCTCTCCATCTATTGCAGCTTTTCTCCTTTCATTCAACTTTGTTTTTGGAAGCTATGGACAGCATCACTCCGGGCTTGCATTTTCATTAGTGTTTGATCCTGGTGAAAGGATCAGCCCTTTTCTTGATGGATTATGATCAGCCTGGCTCAGGTTTTACAGCTAGCCTTGAGTAGAGATAGTATGGGTGTGTGCATGTCTGTATGTGTGTGTGTGTGTGTGCGGGGAGGGTATAGGTGCTTAGCTTCACCCAGCCCAGTGGGCTAAGAACACGGGAAGGTGGTTCTTTAGTGTCCTAGGCAAACAGACACCGTACTCTGTGTCAATAATTTCAAAACCAATCAAACAGGCAGTTCTTAATTATCCTTTAATTAGAAGTGAAAGCCACAGTTTTCATTAATAAGACTTCGCTATTATTGAAGTAAACTATATAGTAGTAGTGAGAACTTGTGGAGAACAGAAAAATGTTGGTTGGAAAGGCCAAGGTGACTTTTTTTTTTTTTTTTTTTTAGAGGGAGAGATCCAATAGTCTCTTTTGTGGAGTACATTTACAGATGCTTTAATGGTAAGAAAATTTACTAGTAATCAGAATGTGTTCTAAGAGCAGTACCCTGCAGATTCAGTCTCATTTTCTGATACATGGGGAAAATCAGCATTAATGGAACTCTAAAAGGCTTATTGAATTGACCCCATTAATAAATATGGCCCTAGACCATCCAGAGCTGTTTATCATTGCCTACTTCAGGAACCTAAGAAGTCTCTATTATCTATTATTTTCTTTGGCCTGTTGATTGAGAGTCTCTGCCATTCTTGTTGGAAATGATGTTTTCTTAGTGTGAGAGGATTACTAACAAAATGCGCTTAAACCTAAGTTCAAATACAGGCATATTTACATGCATAATTTTGCATATGGTTTCAGAAGATTCACAGACCAGTTTATGAACCCCTAGCTCCAGGTTAAGAACTGCTTATCTTGGTCATTGTTAAAATATAATTATAGAACAATAGAGGAGCATAGTGATCAACTACCAAGAGAACATTTATAGTTGAACATGCAATTAGAATTGTTTGTTCAACAGTAGTGCTAGGTTATACAGTCACTCACCACGTCTCCTAACATGTAAATATTTATGCAAGATGGCTATTTGGGCAAAAGAATCCCATGAAATAGGGGGTGTGGAGAGGCCTGTATAAAGAGGCCAGCGGTATCAGTTGAGCTGATTAGTTGATGTCTGATAATTTGAAAAAGATAAGAATCAATAAGCTTGCAGATATCGTAGGTACAGATAGTGTCATTTAGGAAGGGTATAATCAGAAGTCAGAGTGGTCTTGGTAAATTGGAGAAAATAAACAAAATGATTATGTAGGAGAATGATGGCAGATAGTGAGGCCAATGTTGGGATTACACATCTGCTTGCTTATTGTATGTCTTTAGGCAAGTTACCTAACTTCCCTCACAAGGAGTTTCCATCTTTAAAATAGTGACAGTAATAGTCCTTACCCTTATAACTGTTGGGAAATTTATCTGCGGTAATCCACGTAAATAAAAGTGCTAGCATATAGTGGTGGCTCAGTGAAAATAAAATCTTAGTTCTTATTATTGTTGACTTTTATTATTAGTTTTGATTAGAGTTGATAGAAAGGAATAGGAACACATAGGAGCTACCTGGGTAAATAATTGCTCATAAAAAAGTGTGACCTAAGATATTCCATTGTGAGAAGAATTAGCAATGTAGATTTAATAGATTCAGCCACAAACTAACATTATTTTAGAGAGAGGAAATCCTTCTAATTCTTTGTGCCCTCCTGAGATCCTTAATTGAGAACTCTATTCTTTTATGAATTCCAAAAATTGAAATGATTATGAAGATAATTTAGGGATTCTCAACTCTTTTTCAGAGTAAAATACAAATGAAGATTAGTATTCGCATATATGACATACTCAATGGCAGATTTGATTTGAAAGCCTTGTATGAGTATGTGTGTGTGGGCAGTAGAGCAGATAGCACCATGAGGTTTTTGTTTTTATGGTATACATAAAAAATGAATACTCAGCATAAAAACAGTATTCACTAAGAATTCCTTGTTATGTGCTGTTGCATAGGTAATACACGCTGCATGGTAATATACAGTAATGGTCTTAACTTCTACCACTTCTGCCAGTAAAAACATGAGGATGCAGACAAGTGGCTTTATTATGAGAAGAATCATGAACCTGTTTTGTATTTTTGTTGTGAAAGCAATTTATAAACATCAATATCATTCTTATTATTAACAAATTACTTGGCACATAGCTCACAGCTGATCATGCCCAATTATATAGTAATGATTTAGAGGACAGCCTGAGACATCAGTAAAAATGTCCAGACCCTTACTCTTCCTCCACACAGTTAAAATCACTAAGTATAATAGCGATATTCAAATATAAGAACTGTTAAGCTGATGATACCAAATATATAGTTGTTCTTCCCTTGGGACAACAGAATAAAACAAGAAGCCCTGTTAGGGATTTAGATCAGCTATGAAAAATCGACTGACTTTATATTGAACATTGGGCTAGAATTATTGTTCAGGAAAAGTCCATGACAGCTCTTACTCTGTTTTTTGTTTTTTTTTTTTTAATTATGTTGTGTTAGTCACCATACAGTACATCATTAGTTTTTTTGATGTGGAGTTCCATGCTACATTGTTATGCAACATGTGCCCTCCTTAATACTCATCACTGGGCTCACCCATCCTCCCACCCCACTCCCTCTAAAACCCTCAGTTTGTTTTCTGGAGTCCATAGTCTTTCGTGGTTCGTCTCCCCCTCTGATTTCCAACCCCTACCTTCATTTTTCACTCTGTGGGGTTTTAAAGGTGAGAATGATTTTCATGTTTGAGATGTTTTTGATGTGGCTGTAACCAGAATAGAAGCGTCTTAGATTTTGCCTTTTCCTCAGATTGAGTAATTCTGTTGTAATAAGTCAGCATATGTTGCTGTCTGGCCTAAAAACTACATAAGGATAAAAAACACATTATGTAAAACCATCTATAGTATCAAATCTTTACAGTTCCACTCTGCTTAAGATTTAATGCCAACACCATACACCAGATAATTTCCAGATGGATTAAAGAGAAACTCAGTCAAGGAAAACATTCAGTTGAATGCATATCTGACTCCAGATAGAGAAGTGCTTTATAAGACTAGAGCAGAGGAAGACAGTACATACACATAAACCAAAAATCTTGACTATGTAAAAATTCTAGATGCCTGTATGCCAAATAAAATTAAGACAAAGATGATAAATGGTGATTAGGTCAACTCTATTAAGAGCTAATGCAAATCAATGAGAAGACCATGAAGACTTCCAGTGGGGGTGGGGGGGGAAAAAACAAGCAAAGAACATGGATAGACAGCTCATAGAAAAGCAAATACAGATGAAGTGTATGAACTTCTAAATCGTTTAGTCATGCTAGTAAATGGAAACAAGTAGAAGCAACAGTTAGCATTTTCATCTATCAGATTTTCAGAGAGGAGAACAACTGATAGATGGATGGATGCCACTGTGGAAAGATGCCAGTGAGGAATATAAATAGAGACAAGTAATTTGATAGTATATACCATCAGAAATAGTGTAATATGATTTTGGAGCATGAACTCCCCAGCCAGATGGATCTCAGCTTTACCACTTATTGGCAGTGTGACCTTGGGCAAGTTACTTAACTTCTCTGTACCTCAGTTTTCTCAACTATAAAATGAAGACACTGATAGAATTTACCAACTATTGTAAGGGCTTATTGAGTTAGTATATGTGAACTTCTTAGAAAAGTACTTGGCCTATAGTAATCCCTACACAAGTGTATTTTCTTTATTGTTCTTGGCATCATAGGCTGTATGTACCTTAAATGGTCCAGTTTCTAGGATTGTATCATAAGGAAATAATTATATGTGTGGACAGAGATTCATGTATAATGGTGTTCATTTTAGCTTAACTTATAAAATTTTACATAGCTTTTTTTAATGGGCTGATACATTTATTTTGAATATTACTGTGTGATATATGCAGTCATTTCTATAGAGAAAAATTAATAGCATGGGAAATCATTAAAATATATTTTTCATTTAACATTATATATGCAACTGTATTTACAGATTTTGTGTGGTCATATTTATGTGTGTGTGTGTGTGTGTGTGTGTGTGTATTTCGTTCTCAGTGGAAATGAATATGTGTATTTCATTCTCAATGGAGTGGAAATTGCCTTAAAATCATTACTGGTTATTTCTGAGTACTAGGATTACTGCTTTGCTAATTTTTCTTTCTTATATTTACCAAAGTTTTTACAATGAGCATGTATTATGTCTACAATAAATTATTAAAAGAGCACCAGATATGATTTCATTTGAGAGTGCAGGAAACCTCTCATGTAGAAGAACAAGATCATCTTTGCCTCCAGGTGGCACTGCCATTTTCGCAGAGAAGTAAAGAATTCTGGGCTGATGGGCAATTTTTTTTTCCTTAGGATCTGTGCTTGAAGGTTATGTTTGCCTAGCTTTCCAGGTCAGATCTAAAAGATTTGGGTGGGTGTAGAGGGAGGATGGTGAAGGCCTTGCCCTTTCCTCTCAGAATGTTACTTTGCCTCTCACAGGTTCTGCCTACTTTTAGATTTTTTAAGGTTGTAGGATCATTTGTTGTAATATCTATTAAAACCACTTGAGAATAAATTAAATTGCTGTGTTTATAATTATCTGAATAAGCAAGCATGATGAATAAAGCAAGGTTTTCATAATTAATTTATTTCCTAAACTAATAAAGGAACTTAAGAGCTATTTTGACGGAATAAAAATATTGCATACAAAAAAATCCATTATCCTCACATGTATTACTCCTCTACTTTAATGATCTTTCCTCTTATTCCACTATGAGGTCCCTGTTTTAACAGGCCTGAAATCTGACCTTTTCAGTTTCTGTGGTTGTGTAAGAATGATTCTGTCAGGTACTTAGATTAGGTCCACAACCTTGATTTTTTTTAACCTTTTTTTTTTTTTTTTTTTAAGTAGCGCTGTTCTCCCATAATGATCCTTAACTCAATGATACGAAGAGAAGTTAGATGTGGATAAACAGGAAGAGTTTTATTATTTGATATTGGGTGAATCTGGAAACTTTGTAAGCCTAATAGATTTGTGTGGAGGGGAGGGCTAATCATTGCCAGATACTTTATGATGGTTTTTCTGCACAATATGAAATTCTTATTATTTAAAAAAAAAAAAACAAAACACCCTAATCTTGTTAATAATGTTATGGTTTGGAGTTGGTCTGCTGATTAGATACTATGTTCATTGAGAATGTGATGACCATGGAAACTGTTGTTTGTCTAGATTTATATCTATAATTATTCTCTTGTTACTGATATAATTCTTTGTAGTAAAATTTTTTTCATTAAGTAAATTAAGGAATTCATACTTTTTTTCAGAAGTTTATACATTTTTTCAGTTTATACATATTCTTTTCAGAAGTCCTCATGTTAAACATCAGTATTTATGACAAATTATCTCCCAGAAGACCTTATTAATATATGGAAGTTTGACCTATTGGTATTAATTTTATTGGGTCTATTTTTTGAAAGTGGCATGAAGCTTAGGATAGAATTACTTAAAGTAGCTGACAATCAAGGAAGATTACTGTTATTTTCTAGGAAGCTGAATCAGTTGAACCAAACAGGCTAAATCATCTAGATGGGGGCTAGGAATTTTAACTTGATGCCTTCTTTGTCCTTTCTGTTATTATTTTTTTAAATTAAATTGCCAGAGGTGAAAATAATATCCCTGTTTTGCCACCCAGTTAACACGTTGATTCGTCATTTGTTTCAGATCTTTATTTAAACTTGAGACAAAATATTATGAATGAATTTCAGGTCCTGTTTGAATCCCTTCTCAGCCTTTCACTTCCTCTGTCTTCGCAGGGCAAAGTGAAGAAAGTCATGTCTATCCTCTCCCCATGTTTTTATCCTACACATATATATGTATATGCACATATTTAACAGTTATACAGGAATGAAATCTTACCCTTGCAAAACATCAAGCAATTTTGAGCTCTATGTGTGATGCATTTAGATCTAATTCATTCCACTTTAATTGCTTTATAGAATTTTGTTGCTTATCTGGTTCCCTACTAGTGGGCATTGAGGTTGTTTCCAATTTTATTGCTAATAAAAATAGTGCTGCAAAGACCAATTTTAAATGTCTCCTTATACACATGAACAGAGATTTCTTTAGAATGTAAATTTAGAAATAGAATTTCTGGGTAAGGGAGAATGTATATATCTTAAATTTTACAAGCTTTGCATGGTGCAGGGCAGTGTATTGGTACTGATTTACATTGTCAAAAGCATGTGTAAGTTACTGGTTTCCTCATGTCCTTGCTGACACTCTATATTATGAGTAGGAAATAGGTCTCATTTGTAGTTTAAATGTGAATCTCCTCATTGCTAGTGAAGTTGGACATATTTTCATAGGTTTATCGGACTGGGTTTTCCCTTCTGTAAATTGCTATTCATATCCTGTTTACCCAGATCTCTTTTGGCTTGTGTTCTATTTATTGATTTATAAAAACAATCCATACATTAAACCTTTGGTTATATGAGCTGAAAATAGGATCTCCCAATCTGTGGCCTGTCCTTTAACCTTGCTATGGTATTTTTTAAATAATTCATTTTGATGTAAAATTTCACTTTTTCTTACATTAGGCTTGTGCTTTATGTGCTTTGCCCAAGAATTCCTTCCTTATATTCATAAAGATATTTTCCAATATATAACTTTCATAGGATTTGTTTTTAAGTCTAAACACTTTCATGTAGTAATTGATAAAAGAGTTTAGTTTTCGAAAATGAGTTTACCCTAGGAAATGAGGCACTGCCATTACTGTCCTCAGAAGTGATCTTTACAGCAATAGGGATAATTTCCTATGATATTTAAGGAGCAAAGAACCAAAACCAGTTATACCCTGACTTACCAAAAGTGACTGCTACCTAGCTATTTAGAAACTTTCAGTAAACACAAGATAAAACAGAGAAGTCAGGGGTGTTTATTTCTTATTTGGTTTTGAGGTTCAGATATTTGTGAAAATAATATGCTGGCATGAGGAGATAAAAGAGGGGAAACTTCTCATTTTGATGATCCCAGTTATTCAGTGTAGTCTTAGATTATTACCTCAAACTTCTTTGGAAAAAAAATAAAAGGCCCCACAGACTGGAAAAAGCTCAAATGATGTAAAATTTTGTTCTGTACTCTCAACAGAATTTGCCACCTGAGTGTGGTAGCAGCTCTCGGTGGTCTTTGGGATGACCCTTTGATAGCACATCGACATTCACAGTGGTGTGGTCTGGGTCAGAGAGGGAGGCTCCGTCACAGATTAAAAGACAAAAATTGCACATTTTTAGAAACTGTAAGTAAGAAAAAGAATGTTCATAAGACTGAAAAGTGCTGGCAGTTGAGTTTTTGAAGCTACAATTGGTGTTGCCATTATAAGGCTCTCAGACAAACCCTATTTTTTTCTTCCTAAGAAAGGAAGGAACATTTTTTACCCTTTCTCCTCTTCTCTTGCTTCTGCCTTTCTCTTCAATTTAAATTACCAATAGATGCTGCCTGCATCCTATCATTGAAAGGCTAAATCTGAATCCCCAAACTGTGACTACTTAGCCAAGAAACTAGTTTGCAATTCCAGCTTGATCTTTTTTTATTTCACTTACATATTCTAACACAATTTCAATCTTCTGAAATTTAACTAATTTAAATTATACTTTTAGGAATGCCAGTCCCTAGAAAATAAGTTATTAAGCATAAAGGATTCATAGTTCTCCTAAGGGTAAGCAAAACATCACCGTCCCCACCCCTCCTCCCAAAGAAGAAAGTAGCCCATTGGTGGGTTATAGGCAGCCTTTTGCAGCAGCGGTCAAGCCTGGCTTCAGTACTGCCCACGTGTGAGCCTTAGCTGCCATGTGCTCTCCAAGCGTTAGCCTTTGCAGCCACTGTAGGAGACAGGTGTGCTAACCTCTGCTTTGCTGATAAGGAAACGGATGCTTTTAAGTGGCTGAGTAACTTGTTCTAGATCTCACAGTTAGTAAAATGCTAGAACCGGGCTTACAGTTCAGCTCTGACAGACCTTTTCTTATGAATACTGTCATCTTAATTAAAATGATCAGTGGTTTTATAATTTTAGGACTTTTATGAGTGGGTTTTTATATTCCTGAATAGAAGAGTCATGGGGTTCCTCTGTCTTGCTGTGTATCTGCAGAGGAGGGAAGGTAAGAGAAAAGAGAATATTTATTTTAGCAACACTGAAGACTAAAGTTTGCTTGCCCAGTGGTTTATGTTAGAGCTTGTTTTGGATATATATGCAGAAGGTACCCTGCATAAGTGTCTTGTGATGTGCCATGATCTGAAGACAACGTAAAGTAGGACCACATTGTCCAGAATGTTTGAAGATGGGTCTCAGTAGCACAATGTTGAGTTAGGGGGGAAAAGAAAAACAAAACAGCTTGCAGAACAATATAGATCATGTGGCCATTTGTATAAAAATTTAAAAGCACATAGAATATGTCCATTTATTATTTACATATGTGTAGTATAATGGAAGTATAAAAAATAGGGAATAAAGCTATCAACCAAACCTGCTTCCAACTTCCTGTATTTGAAATTTTTTTCCCCTCAACTAACCACCACAACAGAAAGTGGTCATAAGCCAGGAAGATTTGCTGCTAATTACTATGCTTCCAAACAAAAATATTTTGGAACCTAGAACTAAATAGTTTAATCATTTGTTTGGGCCACTGAAAAGAGAAGAAGCCTGATGCAACCAGCCAAGAGGAGCTCTTCTTGCCATTGAGCTCTCGCCAAAAATAAAAATACGTTTTTGGGAGATAGCACGGGACTGCAGGATTAGGACCCCCGAATTGTGTAAGGTAACACTAAATTGAGAATTGGGTTCTCTGAGGCTTCTTTGCATGCTCGGGTTTGGTTTGTGTCTTTGGTGGCTGCATGTGTCCTGTGTATCTGTGAACTCACAGTCATCTATAAAGCATGCCTTGTCACCACTCCTGGCCAAATGGTGTGTGACTCTGTTGTGCTCTCTGGGCACATAAATCATAGAAGTACAACCTCAGTTATTATAGGTAAGAGAGAAATCGGAATGGCCAGTCTGCAAGAACTCACTGCCTGGAGTTACTTTTTTCTCCTTACAGTCCATGATGTTCAGGGAAACTCACAGATAGGAAAGAAAACTAATGTCTTTTTAAGACCCTGCTTCTTTGAAATATAGTGGAAGGTCCCATGTTGGTAGATCACAAGACACTAACTTGTATTTTAATTTCATTTCTGTACCTTAAACTTTGATTTAACTTTCTGCAGTGAAACTAAAATGTGGTGTTAACTGTTCTCTGAATTAAGTCTCTATAAATTTGAAGCCCATGAACTCCCGTTATTGCTCAGTTAAAGGGGAATATGCTATGAACTGAGGATTTCAGAGAAGCTGATTTGATATCTTTTAGAGGATGGTCTGGTTCCTTGGGGACTTCTCTGTCCATTGCCTCATTTTAAGAGTGGACTTTTCTTTAAAACTTAATTAATAATTTCAGCATGGTTTCATTTATTGGAAGTACAACTGACCTGATTTAGAATAGTATGGGAAAGAAGCAGCAGCTGGTGTGAGATGAGCTTAGTTCAGAAAGCCATTTAGTTACTACTTATTATTTCATAATAATAGAAACTTCACATATATATATATAAGATTAATAGCATGCTTTCTAAAACTTGAGATGTATTTTTGAATGACAGTCTATAAATTGAGAAATGAATGACTATAGGTTCTTTAAAGAGCTTTCTTCTACATTAAAAATGACATAGCCCTTTAAAAGTACCTGAATTTTGGTGTGACTTTTACTTAGTGTTTTTTTTAAGAAAGCATTACTTTTTTTAAATGTAAGGTAGTTTAAAGGACTTTAGAAACATACGACATTTAGCCTTGTGACGATAGCGACATTCTTTTTTTTAAGATTTTACTTATTTATTTGACAGAGAGAGAGATCACAAGTAGTCAGAGAGGCAGGCAGAGGGGGAAGCAGGCTCCCTGCCTAGCAGAGAGCCCAATATGGGGCTCTATAGGTAGGGACATTCTTAAGCCCTCAGTTATGTATAAAAGATCCTGGGATCCAGTCCATATTGGTTCCCTTCTCAGCAGGGAGGCAGCCTCTCACTCTTCCTCTGTGTTCTCCCTCTCTGTCTCTCTTAAATAAATAAAATCTTAAAAAGAGAAAAAAGCTTGTAAACCTAGATTTCATCATTTCTGATGGAACTTTTCTCTAGTTGCAATAAGTATATTTTAATTTCCAAAGAATTACCTTTGAAATCATCCTTAATTAAGTCAAGAAGTCACTTTCTAGGTTAATATTTTATAAATTGAGAACAATATTTAATAAGATGTTGAAAATTGAAAACATTATTAAAATTGAAATATAACCACACTTCTATTTAAAGTCACGTAAAAATATTAACTAGATGGTCTTCTTCACTGTCATGTCTTACACATAAATTCATGGTAAAATGTTCCAAGGAAAGTAATTTACTTAGTCCTAAATGCTGGGTGGGTTGGTTTTTTTTTAAGAATTTATTTATTTATTTTAGAGAGAATGTGAATGTGGGTGGGTGGGAGGTCCAGAAGCAGAGGTGGAGAGAGAGGTAAAGGGAAAGATTCCCAAGCAGAGTCCCCACTGAGCAGGGAACCTGACCAGGGGCTCTGTCTGTTGACCTGAGATCATGACCAGAGCAAAAACCAATAGTCGGATGCTTAAGCAACTGAGCCACCCAGACATTCTCTAACTGCTGTTTTTTAAATTGAGGTATAATTGACATACATCATATTTGTTTCAGGTGTACAACATAACGATACCATATTTGTGTACATTGTGAAATAATCACCATAATAAGTCTAGTTAATATCCATCACCTTACACAGTTATACAATTTTTCCTGTAATGAGAACTTTTAAAATCTACTTTCAAATACACAATACAGTATCATTAACTATAGTCATCATGCTGTAAATTCCATCCCCAGGACTTACTTATTTTATAATAGGAATTTTATACCTTTTGACTCCCTACGCTCATTTCTCCCACCCCCACATCCCCTACTGTTTTTACCAGTGCTTTTTCTCAGAGCTTCAGGGGAAACATACTTTCTCTTTACTAAAACATACTTTCCTTGGGACATTTTACCATGAATTTGTGTGTAAGACATGACAGTGAAGAAGACCACCTAGATAATATTTTTATACAACTTTAAGTAGAAATGTGGTTATATTTCAATTTTAATGTTTTCAGTTTTCAACATCTTATTAAATATTGTTCTCAATTTATAAAATATTAACCTAGAAAGTGACTTCTTGACTTAAGGATGATTTCAAAAGTAATTCTTTGGAAATTAAAATGTATTTATTGTAACTAGGGAAAAGTTCCATCAGAAATGATGAAATCTAGTTTTACAAGCTTTTTATTTATTTATTTGAGAGAGACAGAGAGGGAGAACACAGAGGAAGACTGAAAGGCAGCCTCCCTGATGAGTCGGGAGCTGATGTGGGACTCAGTCCCATGACCCTGAGATCATGACCTGAGCCCAAGGCAGACACTTAACTGACTGAATCACCCAGGTGCTTCTAGATTTACAAGTTTTGACAAAAACAAAACTGTGTTAATAAAGATATAGCCTAGGTCTAGTGGATAAATACTTGGAAGTGTACAGACCTCCCTCAAGATGGCAACTCATGGGTTTCTGAAATAAGATTCTGAATAGTTCATGGCTCATGATAAGGACAAACATAAAGAATTTTTATGTAGAAAGAAGAGAAAATATAAATGGCTAATAATCATATGAAAAGATGTTTTACCTCATTTAATATCAAAGAAATATGAATTAAGACAGTAAGAATCTATTGCTTACTTTCCATATTAACAAAATTTTTAAAGTAAGTTCCTTTTTTTAATGAGAAACACACTTGTACTTCTAACAAGAGCACAGATGAGGGACCTGTTTTGGAGGACAGTTTGGCAGTATGTTAGTAGCCTTTCCTTTACTCTTTGACCCAGTACCTCTACTTCTAGGAAACTTAGCGAATAATGAGAAATGTGGACATTGACAAAGATTCATCACAGTGTTAGCAGGACCTAGAAAATGACAACTAATAGGTGAATTCTGCAACAAAGTTTGGTATAATCCTTTTATTTTGGGCTTTATAGCAGTAAATATTTTAAGTATTTTCTTAATTTCAGGACATAGGAAAATACTGAGTGAAAAAAGCAGCATACAAAACATTTTCAGCATGATCTTTTCATATATCCATATATGCAAAAATATACATTCTTAGACATACTCATAGATGAAATAGTTTCAGAGATGAAATATGCTATTTTATTTCTCTGGGTGATACATATCTCTGGGTGATAGTCTGATGTTATAATTGATTTCATTTTTTCCAACAGTTTTTATTCTGTTTCCTACAATTAATCTATTGCTTTTATAAACAGAAAATTAAATAGTTAAAGCAGCTACCCTTTTATAGGAAAAATACCACCTAGCATTATAAAAAAAGTAGTTCTCTTGGGGCGCCTGGGTGGCTCAGTGGGTTAAAGCCTCTGCCTTCAGCTCAGGTCATTATCCCAGGGTCCTGGGTCCTGGGATCAAGCCCCGCATCGGGCTCTCTGCTCATCGGGGAGCCTGCTTCCCCCTCCCTCTCTGCCTGCCTCTGCCTACTTGTGATCTCTGTCTGATTTGTGATCTCTGTCTGTGAAATAAATAAATAATTTTTTTTTAAAAAGTAGTACTCCTTTTTTTTTTATTTAAGCTTTATTTAAACATATAATGTAACCCCACCACCCTCTCCCAAGCCCTGTTCCCCCCACCCCCCTCAGTTTGTTTTATGACATTAAGAGTCTCTTTTGGTTTGTCTCCCTCCCGATCCCATCTTGTTTCATTTTTACTTTTCCTACCACCTTAACTCCCACCCCCGTTGCATCTCCACTTCTTCATATCAGGGAGATCATGTGATAGTTGTCTTTCTCCAGTTGACTTATTTCACTAAGCATAATACGCTCTAGTTCCATCCATGTCGTCGCAAATGGTAAGATTTCATTTCTTTTGATGGCTGCATAGTATTCCATTATATATATATATACCACATCTTCTTTATCCAGACACATGAAAAAGTGCTCCACATCACTGGGCATCAGGGAAATACAAATCAAAACCACAATGAGATACCACCTCACACCAGTCAGAATGGCTAAAATGAACAAGTCAGGAAATGACAGATGCTGGCGAGGATGTAGAGAAAGGGGAACCCTCCTACACTGTTGGTGGGAATGCAAGCTGGTGCAACCACTCTGGAAAACAGCATGGAGGTTCCTCAAAAAATTGAAAATAGAGCTACCTTATGACCCAGCAATTGCACCACTGGGTATTTACCCTAAAGATACAAACGTAGTGATCCAAAGGGGCACGTGCACCCGAATGTTTACAGCAGCAATATCCACAATAGCCAAACTATGGAAAGAACCTAGTTGTCCATCAACAGATGAATGGATAAAGAAGATGTGGTATATATATATAATGGAATACTATGCAGCCTCCTTTTTTAATTATAACATTTTTATGGGTGATTTGATTGTTTCAACTGAGTATAATTACTGAGCTTGATGTTGTGGAGTATAAAGAAATATGGTATGGGGCACCTGGGTGGCTCAGTCAGTTCAGTGTCTGCCTTTGGCTCAGGTCATGATCTCAGGGTCTTGGGATCCAACCCCAAGTTGGTTCCCTGCTCAGTGGAGAGTCTGCTTCTCCCTCTTCCATTACCCTTCCCCCTGCTCATGTTCTCTTTCTCTCTCTCTTTCAAATAAAATCTTAAAAAAAAGAAAAAAGAAATATGGTATGATCTTTGCCTTCCAGAAGTATAAAACTTAATGGGAGAGGCAAGATAAATCTCAACTAAAACCACTACAAATAAATTCTCTGAGGTTTCAGAAACTACCTCTACAGTTACATTAAAATGGAGGGTGGAAATCTAGTTTATGTCCTTATAACTATCAGATAACTGGAAGTGAGTAATAGGATTAATAATTTTGATTATTTACTCCAATTCATTAAGGCCTGTTTTGCCCATCTGTGCCATGTCACTCCCTACTCCCCTTTACACCCCCCTACCTTTTCCACATTTAGATTAAAACTTAAACATTTACTCGTGGGTGTTGGGTCCCTGCTAGTTAATATGTGATAGGTAATAAAGGAACCTTTTAATTCTTCAGCTAAGGTATTAATTTGGCCACATGTTGGGTTGCCTCCTGCAACCACACAATAGGAGAAGGAGGGTGGTAGGAGAGAGGATTCTCCAGGTTTTTATTATTTTTGTTTCTTTTAATCTAAAAATCATTGTTTTTTAATTTCCGGAAAGTTATTACTAAAGGCCAGTCACCAGGTTTTCAGAATTCTCATTACATCAGTTTGCTACTATGAATTATTTAGAAGAAAATACTCTAATACTAGGGTTACCATTCTAGATTGAGCACTCTTCTGGTAGCAAATAGTGATGGGGCAAAGATATCTTTTATAAAAATAAGTGTGGCATTTTATAATACTACAGTAATACTAAAGTAGTTAAAAGAGCTGTTAACTAATGTAAAGATGGGGTGGTGAACTAATTTTTTTAGAAGAATGTATTCCTATTAAAAATTAAAGTATTAAAAATAGAGCAACCCTATTACCCTGCAATTGTACTACTGGGTATTTACCCCAAAGATACAGATGTGGTTAAAAGAAGGGCCATCTGTACCCTGTTCATAGCAACAATGACCACAGTCACCAAACTGTGGAAAGAACCAAGATGCCCTTTAACAGACAAATGGATAAAGAAGATGTGGTCCATATATACAATAGAATATTATGCCTCCATCAGAAAGGATGAATACCCAACTTTTATATCAACATGGACGGGACTGGCGGAGATTATGCTGAGTGAAATAAGTCAAGCAGAGAGAGTCAATTATCATATGGTTTTTCACTTACTTGTGGAGCATAAGGGGTAACATGGAGGACATTGGGAGGAGAGGAGAAGTGAGTTGGGGGAAATTGGAGGGGGAGACGAACCATGAGAGACTGTGGACTCTGAGAAACAAACTGAGGATTTTGGAGGGGAGGGGTGTGGGGGGTTGTGTGAGCCTGGTGGTGGGTATTAAGGAGGGCGCGGATTGCATGGAGCACTGGGTGTAGAGAAAAAATGTATTCCTAATGAAGTGGGACCTCTGGTAGATCAGAATGATTTACACTGATTTAGATTCATTATGTGCGTATGCTTGCAAATCATATTCTAGAACTATGAAAAAAGGTATTGGCATACTTGGAAGTCTAGTGAAATCTTGTCTATCAGTAGTAATTTATGCAGACTTTAACACTGTTTTCTTTGAAGAATAAGCTGTTTAATGAATGGATCAATACAATTTCACAAAAGTAAACCATTCAATCAAAACTAATTATATGTTTGGGAGCCATGATAAAATCATTTTAACATGGGGAATTATATCACAAGAGATACATTTTTAGGACCATGCAGTTTATAGCTATAGACTCTGATTTTAAGACTTTTCTTTAGTCGAAGAAAACATAATCAAGTGAATTCTACATGTAACAGAGTTTTTGTTGTTGTTCTTAGGCCATATTTGTCTAGTGTTAAAGATAATTATCTTCCTAACAGATTATCTATGACTTTTTTTTTTTTTTTTTTTTGCCATGTAGTGGCAGGAATGGAAAGTGCACTGACTTGCATTTGTATTCTGGTTCTGGTTAACTGTCAATATTGTGCCCTCAGGAAAGTCATTACTTCTTTAACCTTCAGTTTCTCCATTTGTGATCATCTATTTAACTCACTGGGAATTTGTGAAGACCCAATAATACACACAAGCCCTTACCACAGTGCTTGGAACTTACCTAAGTGTTAACTCTAGGCAAGTGATTGGCATTATATAATTAAGGTGTGTGTGTGTGTGTGTATACATATATTTAGATATTTTAACTGCTTGGTATTACCTTTTCTTAGCCTAAAACCTGCAACTTAAATTCACATCTCCCTGAGACTGTCAACTGTGAGATTCTAACACTAGTTTTGCGTTTTATAGATCACACAGCCTGATGTTCAAGGAATCAGAGAGGAGAAAAAGTGTTTTCTTAACACTTACTCTGTATAATAATGGGTTTTCCTGTTTAACATTCTAAAGGTTTAGTATTTAAAAAATCCCAAGTGTCATTATTTAGCTGCTTATCAATCAGGATCCTTAGTTCAACTTTGTTCTTACCATGCTGAATTTCTTCCAAGTTTTCCAGCAGTGTAATACTCTCCTCTGGGGGCAGTTCTGTGTACCCAGGGCAGTTTTCTCTGCATACCTTGTAACCACCATGTATGTCCCACATGTATGTCCTGCCTGTGTTTACTGCAGGGCTTCGCTCAAACATTTCTCTGTCAAGAAGGCATTCCAAACTCTGTGACCTTAAATTCTTCTAGATATTCTTATGGCTCTTCATAGTTCTCTACTAAATATGTACATTACAAGTATTATTAGTACCACTACTCTTTTACCATTTTTTATTATTTAACTGTCCTCCCTTCTAGAATGAATGCCCTGTTAGGGCAGAGCTGTATCTCTCTTGCTCACTGCTCTTACAGAGGTTAGCATTTGAAAGTTGGAAAGCCGCAGAGTTGGCAAATAGTGTCAAGGCCGGGCAGACCTGCAGTGGGGGTGCAGAGGGGAAGGGGGGTGCACGGCTCGGCTTCTGTTGGACAGCTGTTACCTGTGCAGGTGTGAACACAGGTGCCCTGTTGCCCGCCCTTTGAGTATCTATCAGGAACTTCCCTGTTGAGACCTCTAACTTCCTAGTAGAGACCTTGCATTTGTGAAGTGCTTTATAAATCTAAAGATCTCTCATTTTTATCACTATAGAGCATTCAAACTTCGCTAGAAAGAGGCTGATTCCTCTTGTTGGTGGTGAAACCCAGTTAAGACTAGTTCAGCAACTGGTCAGCATTTTGTTGGGATGGAATTTTGTTAAACTTCGTAAGTCCCCAAAGTAAAATCCTTTCCCCAGAAGAAATGAAGGAAATCTTGTCACCCGTGCTGTGAATGTTACCTGTAAAAAGAGGTGATGTGGTTCTAGGCGTTGACATGTCTTAACTTCAACCTATTCTCCCTTTCCGAGGCCCAGTTTGGGATACTGGGACCCAGAAAGGGGTTTGTGTGGGGGTGCACGTTTGGGCACATGCCCGCACGTCCTGCACATGTGTGTTGGTGAAAGATTTGCAAGATATTTTCACTCTAGAGAATTGGAGAGAGAAGGGTGATGGCTATACATAATGTTCTTCCTATAGACTTTTGTTCTACCTATAGACTTTTATAGAGAGTGGTGTATCTTTCTTTCCAGAGGCATGTTGCATATTAAATTGTCATTGCCATGGTTTGCTATTTGCATCTACTAAGTTTTCTTGAAGCAAAATAAGTTCATTCTGGATTTTGAATATAATATGAGCAGAAGACCTTTCTAAAACATTGCTATCTTATTAGAAATTAATCTTCAAGGTTGCAAAATATTTGAAATTTAACAGTCCACTGACCTTATATGCCGAAATAATTTGCTAAAAAATCCAGTACATGAATTTAGACCCATCTAATTCCTCACATGCATTTTAGCTTATAGGCTTAGGAAACTCTGCTAAATGTATACTCTTATTTCTGGTTATTTTAAGTCAGTTAAATTTGATTATGATTTTTTCCTTCAGGTAACATTGTGAGAAGCAAATATTACAAATAAATTGTGAATGTAAATGAAAAACATTACACAGACTTTCATCATTACTGAAAGTATGCCCCTAAGTGCATTTGCTCTTTTTATTATGTTTTCTTATGCTTTGATATTATGTTTTAAAATCATTTTATCATTTTCCTTCCAAAAAATTCATCAAGTATATTAGTTTGAATTTGAATTTCTAGATGAGATGGTAGATCGTAAGTGTTCAAAAATGATTCCTTGAAATTAACAGAACATTATAGTAGCATCATACTTATGCTTATGGCATGAGACCCAAAATATTTTGTTTGCATTTTTGTGTGCAGATACTTGTCTTCCCACCATCAGACAGACAAAAATAAAACAAAGTCTCTGAGAGACTTGAAATGATCTTTGGCCAAAACCAAAGTTTTAACTGTTAAATATTAGTATATGTCAATTAATAAATGTGTTCTTATTCCTCTTTTATAAATTTAAGTTTCATTTGTCACATTTAAAGTTTACACAGAAGAACTTTAATTTTAAATGAATCATATTCTAAAGAAAAATATGTAATGTAAATAATCAGTGAACCATTTCTGCCTTGGAAATGTAAATTTTTACAAACTAGAGTTTTTAGTTATTCTGTGCAGGTGTACTGGCTTTAAGTCTGATCTATAAAATGAAATCAAGATAAATTTGAAATGAATGTATACTTTTACAAAATAGTTCCAAGTGGAAAGCAACAGAAGCACAGATTTTTGAAATCCAATATATTTGAGTTTAAAATTTGACCCAGCACTCTGAGCCTGAACAAAAGATGAAACTCTTTTCACTCTTGGATTCCCATACAAGAAATGTAGATAATACTTACCAAAAAGAGTAGACAGATAAAGTTTGCAGTGGATTGTGAAACTTTATATATTTAACAAATTATCATTGACCTCCTCCCAGTGTATAAACAGTTCCCACATTTAAAATAGAAAGTATACAAAACAGAATGTGAAGTTTTTTTTGACATTTAAAAAGTTTTTAGAAAATATACCTTCATTTAAAACATAAGCTAGTTATCAGAAGAAGTATAAAAAGTTCTCACAGTTGCTAGAATCTTGAACTTCTACACTGGTACTTAATTTCCACTCTATTATTTAGAACACTTAAATTTGCAAACTACCATGATCAAATCTAGTGTAGTAGATACTCATTCTTCAATTAGTATCTGTGTAAAATATATATTTTCTGAAGCATGAGAGTAATTTGTAAAGAATATTCTAAATAAGATTGGGTAACATTATATAGAGGATGCAGGCATTGAAATCTGCTAGAAGTAGATATTTTCCTTTTGGTCATTAGAAAACGGAGCATCTCTCTAAATTTCTGTTTTCCTCTGGGCTTGATCACCTTCTTTCAGCACTTGACTACTCTCTAATGGAAGATTTCCTTTTGAAACCAGGGGGATTTCCTCTGTAGTAAAGATATTGTTACCCAGTAAATGGAAAGCAGACCATAACAGAGTATAAAAATTAATGGCTGGTAGAATAGAGAAAACTCTTTTTCCTTTTCAGCATCCAGTATATGATTGGGATCTCAGCTAGTAATTTATTGAAACATACAACTGAAGCTTTATAGTAATATGAAAAGGAAAGTGTGGGCACATGGGTGGCACAGTCAGTTAACCGTCTGCCTTCGGCTCAAGTCATGATCCTGGGATCAAGTTCTGCAAGGACTCCCTGGTCACTGGGAAGCCTTCTTCTCCCTCCCTTCACTTGTGCACTCTCTCTTGCAAATAAATAAGTAAAACCTTTTAAAAAAAAGGAAAGTGTGTGGATTTCATACCAAACATTTAAAATTTTTTTTATTTCAGTTTTGTGAATGAAACTGTTTGGATAAAACTCACTTTTCATTTAGATTGTGCAGGTATTTTTAAAAATCACTTCAACTCCTCTTTTCAGAATGCACATTTGAAAAGTATGTGTGTTTCTTTAGGAGGATTTGATATATCCATATATATATGTGCCTATAGATATCTATATATATCTATATATATATGATAAATTATTTAGAATAAAAGTTTCCCTGTTGCTTACCACCACCAAAACACCACCACCATAAGAGCAAAAATCCACCATCAAAACCAAAGAAGGCACTATTTGGTGTATATCGTTTCAGAAGTTTTTTGATATACTTACAAATTACTCACTGTTTGTCTGCAACTTGCCATTTTTAACTTAGTAATACATTTTGGACTTATTTACATATAAGTCAGGAAAGCCTTTTAAGCTTATTTTGTTTTCCATTGCATGTATATGTTTTAATCTTAAGACTTTTAAAGAAATAAACTCAAGGCATATAATTTTTTATAAAATATTTATTGAATGCCAGTCATTTACTGCATAGGTGCTAGAGATATTGAAATGAAGATGTAGCTCCTAGACCTCAAGGACTTATATAGTGATTTTTATTGTTCTGTACACAAAAATAATACAAACATCAAAGATACTAACTGCAAACTTAGCAGGTCTTACTAAAGAGGAGCCCAGTGACTCCAGGGTCTTTATGTCCCTCTCTGAGGTGTTTTGTTCTCAGATATATCATGAGAATTTTATGTCTCCCACAAAACCTGAGACTCAGTAAATACCAGCTTATTGATTTGAATATGACAATATCTTAGCCAGATATTGTCTGGCTAAGATATCTGGCTAAGATATTGTCATATTCATTGATCATCTGCTACAATGAAGATATGGTTTCTGGTATTTCTTTTATTAAATATTAGATGCCTTTGTTGTTAAGACCTTCATCTTGATTAGTTCCATCTTCTCCTCCTCCTGTCTTCCGTTATTCCTAGTTCAGAGTAATTACTGAAATATGGCAGCTTATTGTTAAGAATTCAAAGCCTAGAAGGTAATTGTTGTGTCTGCCTACTCTCCATGAGGCTTATTACTGTACATATGATACTGACCATCCCACCGGGCTAAGATTAAAACGCTGCACATAGCCTGAAACCAGTGTCCCTTTTTGGAACCTAGAGCCAGTATACTTCCATACTTGAAAACTACTGTGTTAGGTATTAAGAAAATAAGTGAGTAAGATGATAAATTATGGCATGACATTTAGTGGAATATTATGTTGCCATTTTAACATAATCATGAAGCTCATAAGAGCATAGAGAATGTGCACTATAATATAAAAGTAGAATACTCTTATATGTATTCTGAGTACAAGTAGACATATCGAGACATTTACACAAAGGCCAGGGGCAAGAGTGGGCAGGCAGTTTTAAGGGCTGGAAGTGTTTCTGAATGGACAACAGAGCATGGAGTTTGAGCTGGGCACAGAGACAAGAAATGAGCCTTGAGAGATGACCAGAAGGTGGTTTATAGAGTCTTATCTATGCCACCCTAAGTATAAATTTATTATCCTTTGCTAAAATATCCTTCCCTTATGGAAATGTCTTCTTTCAGATGGTAGCTCAGCAGTAAACCTCTTCATGAAAGGCCTTCCCCAGACATACTCTCTGAACTCTGAACTCCCCCTGCCTCCACATACAGAATTACTCTCCCAATACTGTGACTATTTCTTTCTTAGGTTACCAAAATAAGTAGTTGTCGTGAATTTATTAAGTTCTTGTCTACCTAATAGAATGTAAACTCCATGAGGGAAGAGAGTATCTGTTACATTTAGAGATTTATGATTGTTACATGGAGCATTTCAGTAAATATTTTTGAGTGAATGAATCAGGAGTTTGAACCCTCTCCGTAGCACCATTCCTCACTAACTGTATGAGCCATGGGCAAATTATTTAATTTCTTGAGTCTGCTTTTCTCGTTAATGAATTTGGAATGTTTATACCTTAGGTTCTTGTCTTAGATTGCGTAATGTAGTTAAGAATGTAACAATACATTTTGGTAGCATATCTGAGAGTGGTCACTGTATCTACTGTACAGTGATTATCCAACCAGTCTAGGCTCTGTAGTTCTTAGGCTGTACACCAGGATTAGAGCCCAGGACTATGACTCCAACAGTTTTCCTATTTTCACTGCCCAGGGCTGTCAGAAATGGAATCATAACGAATGCCCATGGCTCCCCAGGGTCAGGAGAAGCGCTGCCTTGCCCCTCAGGGATGCATGGCCCAGGGTGTTAGTCAGGCAACCAGTCAGGGACTGAGGCAAAAGGGCGAGGCTGATCCTCACTGGAATTTCCCACTGTGGGACTCTGGAGGGAGGTTCAGTGAAAGCAGCTGCTTTTGTAACTTGGTATATGATTGATGAAGTAAAATGCCAAAGTAGCTGTTCAAACTACAAATCTCAGTGAGGTTCATGTGGCAGATTTTGATACTGGAACTTCTAGAGAACATTTCTAATTGGTAGTTTATACTTAATGCTTAAATCCTCTGAATTCTTCAAAAAGAAGGGTTCTTAGATTTCTGGAAGGGAAAAAATGAGCACAACATCAAATTCTATAAATTGAATTGTCCTTTACAAACAGAAGTAGGGATTGGAGAGAACCCTGTTCACTTTTGTAATGTAATGTTGTAAAAAAAAAAGTTTAAAAAGTTAGTGAAAAGATGAGAAATTGTTTCAAAAATTTTCAAAGTTTATTAGAGTATATTAAGTTTTCAGCTCATCAAGAGTAAATTTTACTTTATGGAATATGTTCAAATGAGCTGTTGTATGATTTCTAAATGAATTAAAAATATTCTTTAGTGCCTGCAGTGTTATCCAAGGAGGCAGTTTTATGGGAACCTTTTTCCAGGGATTTAAACATTTTTGTCCTTATTTTATCATTTAGATAGAAAAAAAAAATCAAATTCATGGTATGGAAGTTTTGCGTCTTTTTTTTAATGGTTTAATGAAACTGTTTCTACCAACTTATTCTGTTAACTATGGAAGGAAAATAATTTTTCTTTTGCAATTAAAAAATTCAAGTTAGACTTCAGTTATTTTTCTAGTCTTTGTTAGTGAGAACTGCTTCAGTTATACAACACTGAGGGTAATTTAGATGTATACAGAATGGTTGGATATAAATTTTTCTCAAATTGCCTTGAACTTTTAATGGATAAAATGAAGAAACTTTGCCCTAGGGAAAACATAACTATTTCAAGTTTTATTACTCATAAGTACTAACATGTGAATTTTTGTCTCTGTTTATATATGTAATTTATTTTATGTTCTGCTTTATATTTATAGGATGTATCATGAAATATTGCATATGATATGTTCAGTACAACTTTGGCGTTGGGATTGTTCCAGAGCTGAGAGTTTGCTTAAAATTCAAGACTGTTTTGTTTTAGACATTTGGAATAGAAGTCTGTCTAAAATAAATTGCCCGTTTTCCTGTCTTAAATAGATTGTACTGCGCAAAAACCTTTCCTTGATGAATGATCAAACTAGGGTTTATTTTAAGCTCCTCGGAGCTTAGTGGCTTTTGTAAGTGTAGTAGAATTCCATATCTCTACCCTGGGATGGCAACCATTTCTACCTGCTTGTAAGTCCATTGAGGGAAAGATTAATATTTTTTATCCCTGGTACCTTACAGGGCACATGGTCAATATTTTAGTTGAATGAATGGAACCATTATGCCAAACTATGATGTCCTTAATACTGATGGACATTTTTACGTACTTTGCCTTCAAAATAAATGACTTCAGACTGCTATCCCTGCTTCCTGCTTTGGGGCTATAATCTTGTCTAGCTTGTAGAGCTCATCCTAAATACCATATTCCCTTTGACCTGAGTCTGGAAAATTGAATTGAGTATGGTTCAGTATTATGTACAGTGAGAGCAAATAAGCTCTAAGTCAGAGCCTGACTGCCTATCACTGTATGGGAGCACTTTGGGCACATGGATTCTGGGTCATCTGTTTTAATTACAGAGGTCTGTGTTTCTTAATTTTTCTGCCATTTAGTTCAGTTCTTTTCTTTTGAGAAATGGATCTGTGAGAGTCGGGATAATCCTTAGGACAAGCTGTGACTCCACAACTCCTTGTTGCCCTGCTCCCTACCTGGTGGGGACTTTTATTGGATGCCATGTTTCCAAACCTCATGAAGTGAGGCTTACCTGGGGGCTTACCTCACAGCAGCTCACTTTTTCCACCAAGTTACCCCTAATGTGGTAGAGGAGAATCCCCAACCACTAGCTACAAGAATGCAATTTCCTTGAAGTCTTACACTGGAAAATTCATGCCAATTTAGGATCTGTATATAGTATATTTCTATTTATTTTAATTTAAAACTACTTTGAATAATAGAGAAAGATTATGTCTACACACACGCGCATGTCTGTTTAAGTATGTATTCTGTTTAAGTTTATATTCTGCTTCTTCTCAAGTATTACTTCTCCCCCTCCCCCCCCACCACACTGCTTATCTATAATTTTGAAAACTTTGAGCATGAGAGACAGTTTTATTTCCAACCATCAAATTCTGGACTCTCTTTTCCCCTACATTCTGCTTACAAACTGGAAAGTTCCTCTTTTAGCTCTTGTTACTCCCCCTCCCCCACCGTGCCTTTATCATAGGCAGCTTAAGGAAACAAATTATATTTTCCAGCCTTCTTTCTAGGATCTTCTTAGCCACATCAGCAAGTTCATTAGATGCATTTTCTATCTTCCAAGTTATCACATGAAAAGCTATCGGTTATTTCAGCACAACAGGCTGCGGTTACGCCCATCTTTAATTACTGTTTTATACTTTTCCCTGCTTCTGTCTACCATTCACTCCCCAAACTGATGCCACATGTTTTGGGTTATTATTTTTATGATGGCAACACTTTACTTTCAGTATAATTTCTGCAGCCGTTCTCAATCTCTGCTTAATCCACCTTCCCAAGCTTAGTGGCTAAGGCAATAACTCTTTATTTGAACATGACTCTGCATTTTGGGTGGGCTCAGCTGGGTCAACTCAGGCAGCTGTGATCATCTGATGGCTTGAGGGACGGGGGCTGGAGTGTTTCAAGTGTTCTCTTCACTCCTGCATTGGGGCCTTGGTGCTCGGTGCTTGGTGGGCCGGTGGCTCCATGTGGTCTTTCACTGTTCAGTGACCTATCGCACCCCTGCTTACATGGCAGCAGGGGTTTTCAGAGGGGAAAGCTGCAAGGGCCCTGGAGGCCCCAGTTCTGGAGCACACAGTGTCATTTCTGTGTTGCTCAGAGTAAGTCACCAGGCCAACTGGACTCAAGGGGACAAGGAAATGGACCCCACTGCTTGATGCAAGGAGCTGCAAAATACCAATTATTCAGTACTGCTGATCTTTTAAACCAAGGATCAAAAACTGACTGCCGGAGCCTCTGTGTGATCATTGGCATGTTTAAACATTGAGAACTAAAGAGATTTTATACTAAACTGAAGCTGAATTTCTTCTTCTCTTTAACAAAATGGAAGCCCTGGTATACGAGGCTCGCATCCACAAGTCCCCAAGGAGCTGATCAGGGTTTTTTTTCTCTGGTTTGTCACAGGCCCCACCACTGCCCATTCACTAGTTCCAATTATCTACCCAGCTCCCAAGGTGTTTAAACCTGTGACAGTTCATCATAAACCAGGGCTGTGTGTCAGAACCACCTGTGAAGCTTCTAAAGCTGCAACTTCCAGGGCACGACCTCAGACCCTTTGAATAGGAAGCAGAGTCTGGGCACATGTCCCATAGCTCTACATACCCATAGCCCAGGTGGCTCTATATACCCATCATTAAGAACCACTGACCCAAGATAAGGTCTCCACATGTCTGAATAATTGAGAAATGACTGTACTTTGAATTTACTTATTTCTCTACTTTTAAAAAAGTCATATCCTTTCACATTTATTTTTCTTCCTAAGTTCCCTATGAAGAGTATGTGATGAAATAAGATAGGGAAATTAATTTGTGAATTTCTGGGGAATTTAATTTTGGCTCCTGAAACTCTATCTTCTCCATATTTAAAAAAAAATCATCATTTATTACAGCTTTAGGGATTTTCCACTTATAGGAAACTCAAATAGAAGCAATAAATTTTAGTAGCGATCCTTTTATTAGCACTTGAATCTCTGCCTATTGAGAGATGTCTTTATAAAGATGGGAAAGGATTGTGAAAATCAACAACTCTGATTACCTATAGAAGCTAACCATGGAGATGGTACCATTTATACCATTTACCCTGAAATTAAGGTAAAGCCTTAAATTATTAAAGGGACTTAGAAGCACGCTAAATGTATCTTCCACTTCTCTTGTCTCAGAAAGCAGCAGCTTTTACAGTATTTTATTTTAGTAAAACACTTCCACTTTAGAATAGTTAAGTCATTTTTTTTTACATAAGGTCAATGCTTGAGATTGTTCAAAACAAAACCATATTTTAAAGTCAGCCTTTGTTTTCCTTGACCTGCTTTCCCAATTTTTTTAGTCCAGTCTTCTCTATCTGTAGAGCACAAAGTCAGAAGCAGGTGCTGGGCTGGGTCGGGGGACATCAGTCAGAAGTGCCTACCCTCAGAGAGCACAAGAAGGGAGGATGGTTGTAACCTCCTGAGAGAGCATTCTTGCATCTACATTGGAAGTCTGCAAGAAACACACAGTTTAAATCTTGCTTTTGGCAAATATTTCAGAAGCACTGTAGTTCCTTAGAGTGAATTCAGTGAAGTCTCAATCTTAAGAGGGGGCAAGCAAGCACATTATTGTCTTTCCTATTTCAGACATTAAGGTATTCCTAGAAAATCTGAACTGAAAACATAACTTAGAAGGAGTGATGAAGTGGTTTCTGTAAAACCTCTGCCAAGGTCTATCTCTTTTGGTTTAAGTCTCTCCGTTCATATTTGGTAAGTGTGTCTTGTTTGGAAAATTACTCACTTTCTTAAGGTACGTAAGCTTCTTCTACTTCCGCAGAGGTTTTTCTACTATTTTATTAATTGTGATGGTTTATTACATTAAAAGAAAATTCTCACATGGCTCCTAGTAAAGGAGACATTTGCCCTTTTGTTTAAGTAGTATACATATTCCTTACTAGTATGTGGTTTGTCAGCATCCTGCTACATTTGGACCAGGGCTATGGAATTCTTTCATCCCTTTGGGGAGAAATCTCAGCTTTCTTGCCCCAACAATTCAGTGGATGGACAAGGTTAAAATAAATATCATCAAGGCCAAAGACAACATTTGTATGAATTATTAAAAGATTTTCTAAAATTAAGAAAACCTTGATTTTTTTCTCACATATTATAGCTCACTTTAAATATATAACTCCCCAATTGTGAATCAGAGTAAGAGGTAGAACAGAAAACTTGCGTTAGCTCTTTCATGTGTTATTTCATGTTGTGGTTTTATGAAAAAGATTTTATAAGCCTTGGGATCTAATAAGAGGCTGAGGCCCTGTTTGGTTTATAAGTATGTGTGAGATATGTTTTAGGTCTTCAGAAATAAAAGCAGAGAATCATTTCCTTATGTTATCAATTCCTCCATGGGAAAGCATATTAAAATGTAGAGAATATAATAGTATATAATTTAGCAACATAATATATAATGTGGATTGAGAGACAATTACAGTGTTTTATTTCCTTATATTTTCCATTTTAACTGAATGCATTTTAGCAACAATTGGTTTGTGGCTGTACCATTATTTTAGCTGTTTCATAAAGCTTTATATAAAGCAAATTACTGTGGTGTACCAGATAAAATAAATTCCCGACTTCACTCTTAAAAGTCATATTATGGGCCGGCATAATTTTTTTTACATTTATAGGTAGGCACGTATTTTATAACAATTTGTGTGTGTGCATGCTGCCAAATCTTTGTTCAAGATTGTTGTTCCTAACATTATTTTAGTGGTTTCCTCTGTATTTAAGGTTTTGTTTTATGCAACAGATCAAGCATCTTTTTTATTTGGTTCGTAGTAAGCTGATAAATACAGCGCTGAATTCTGGGGTCACACATCACTAAGTAAACAGCATCTACTTGAATAAGACCTTGTTGTGTTTTCCATTCACACAGTGCCTGCAGTGTACTGTCTCCACAGACAATCCTACCTTGTCCTCTTTTCAGGTGATTCTGGCACTAGTCTTTGACCCTTCTGCGTACACTCTCTGCCACTCCAACTCTTACCACAGCCTGACGCTTCTTACCTAACTCCACATCCCATTTGGTCATGTTTTCATTTGAGAATGTTGTAATTCCACCCCAAGGTTTTGTTGTTGTTTTGTTTTTTGTTTTTTGTTTTAATGTAGAAAAGACAAGAAAATAATTGAACATACTAATAAACATCCATGCATTTATCTCTGATTTAATTGTCAGTATTTAATTTGTTAACATTACTGCTGACCTCCCCGCCTTTCTTTTTTTTTTTTTTTTAAAGTAATGTGTCATTGAAGGGTTCCTAATTACATTTCCTTTACTCCTTCCCCAGATATGTCTATGCTGGTGTGCCCCTTTCTAGTACATGTGTTCTACTTTTACCACATTCCTATTTATCCACAAACAGCATGAACTATTACATTAAACATTCTTAAATTTGCCTATGTAAAAGGTAATGATTTTAAAAATTCAGGCATAGTATTACAAGTGAATTTTTGAAGACTCTTTTTTTAGAGTAGTTTTAGGTTCACAGCAAAATTAAAGGGACGGTACAGAGATTTCCCTACACATGCATAATCTCAAATATTATCAGTATCATTCACCAGAATGGTTATTTGTTTAGCAAGGAGGAACCCAAACTGATACGTCATTATCAGAGTCCATAGTCTACACTGGAGTTTAAAGTTGGTCTTATACATTCTGTGAGTTTGGACAAATGTATAATAACATGTATCTACCATTATCGTATCATTCAGAGCACCTCACTGCCCCTAGCATTTTCTCTCCTCTGCCTATTCATCCCTTCCTCACTTGTATCAGCCCCTGGCAACCACTGGTCTTTGCACTGTCTCCATACTTTTGCCTTTTCCAGAATGTCTTGTAGTTAGAATCATACAGTAGATAGCCTTTTCTAGATTATCTTTTCTCCCTTATTAATGTGCATTTAAGACTCCTCCATGCCTTTTCATGGCTTGATAGCTCATTTCTTCTAGCACAGAATAATAATCTGTTGTCCCAATGTACCACAGTTTATCCATTCACCTACTGAAACATCTCGGTCACGTCCAAGTTTTGGCAGTTGTGAATAAAGCTGCTGTAAATATCTGTGTGCAGGTTTGTGTGTAGATACGAGTTTTGCATTTATTTAGGTGACTGCTAAAGAGTGCGACTGCGTGCTAAGAGTGTGTTTAGTTTTTTTTTTTTTTTTAAAGATTTTTATTTTATTTGTTTGACACACACAGAAAGAGATCACAAGTAGGCAGAGAGGCAGGCAGAGAGAGAGGGGGGACGCAGGCTCCCTGCCGAGCAGAGAGCCCAACGTGAGACTTGATCCCAGGACCCTGAGACCACGACCCAAGCTGAAGGCAGAGGCTTAACCCACTGAGCCACCCAGGTGCCCAAGAGTGCAATTTAGTTTCCTACGGAGCTGCCAAATGGTCTTCCAAGGGGGCCGTGTACCTTTTTGCATTCCCACCAGCAGTGAATGAGAGTTCCCATTGCTCCACGTCCTCACTAGCATTTAGTATTGTCAGCAGTCTGGATTTTGAACATTCTAATATATGCGTAGTAGTATCTTGAGGTTGTAACTTGCATTTCCCTGGTGGCTTAAGCTGTGCAGGTGAAACTTTTTAAAAAATATTGTTATGTTCTTTACAGTTTAAAATTCTCAATTTGTTTTTAATATGAAGCAGTAGTTTCTGAATCTAGGCCTTTTGCCCTAGCAATGTTCTTTATCCTTTTAGTATTTTTGTCCTTAGTATTTTGTTGTAGTAATAACCAACAGAATGCCTCTGTAGGGGCACCTGGGTGGCTCAGTGGGTTAAAGCCTCTGCCTTTGGCTTGGGTCATGATCCCAGGGTTCTGGAATCGAGCCTCACATCGGGCTCTCTGCTCGGCAGGGAGCCTGCTTCCCCCTCTCTCTCTGCCTGCCTCTCTGTCTACTTGTGATCTCTATCAAATAAAAAAAAAAAGAATGCCTCTGTATATTTAAATGAAATAATATATATATAAAACTTGATTATCTCAGTATAGTTATTATGAAATGCATAGAAGAGGCAATATCTATCTCCAGCAGTCCAAAGAAAGTATTTTTTATACAGTTTAGTTTTTAAAAATTCTTATCTGTATAGATTATCTTTCTAAAAGTTAAACTGACACCCTTTCTAAATGAGGACTTTTTCCTGTAATTACAAAGAGAACAAAGCCTCATACTTTACAGAAGTAATACTAGAATGTAAATGAGGGGAGAAAAGAACACAGGACAAGAAGACTTCTAAAACTACAAATCTGTGTATTTTTAAAATACACCGTCAAGAGGAAGGATGGGGACATTTACCACATTAGTAAATAGTACATTTACATTTGGAACCTACCAATTAAATCCTGCAGCTGAATCACCTTTTATCTGTGCATTGCAGGATCATGACAGAGCACCTGCCATCCTCTTCATATACACAGAGACCAAAATCTCTCTGCAGTGAGCTTTTTTTTATCTGGAGCTTTGCTTTCTCTGCAAGATGTGGCCAGGCCCCTCGTTGCTATTGAGTGCAGGTTAAAATGCTTCAAAGACCTGGAGGTGTGGCTGGGACAGGCTTTTCTCAAGTCTTAGGAAGAGCCATGTATAATGCTTTGGTAAATGAAAGTGGAAATCTTAGATGAAAGACCTTATTGTTGAACGTTGAATCAATTGAGGAATAACGTATATCTTTAAAATACTGACACGTAGCATGATGTAATGGTGCCATAGTAGCCAAGCAAAGCCTTCTCTTATAAACAAGTATGCTGTAAGGTGGCCTGCAGAGGCAGTGTCTATGACCGAATATGCCCCTTTCCAACCAACTTGCCACAGATGTACACCACCCAGGTCCCTTGTCTGAGGCTGGCTCATCTGCGGAGCAGTCAAAGAAATACCTCTTTCTTGGCTGGGTCTTCTACACTCCTGTGACTCAAGAGTGCCTTTCAGTTCAGTCATCCTGACTAGTTCCACTTATGACACCTGTGTTAGTATGTGGGCAAGATGGTGGCTAAATGATAATCTTTTTTTTTTTCACGATTTTTTTTTATATTTATTTGTTAGTTAGAGAGAGGGAGAGAGTGAGCACAGGCAGACAGAGAGACTGGCAGAGGCAGAGGGAGGAGCAGGCTCCCTGCTGAGCAAGGAGCCTGATGTGGGACTCGATCCCAGGACGCTGGGATCATGACCTGAGCCGAAGGCAGCTGCTTAACCAACTGAGCCACCCAGGCATCCCAAATGATAATCATTTTTAAGAAATTGGTTTGTTTAGGGGCGCCTGGGTAGCTCAGTAGGTTAAACATCCGACTTTTGATTTTGGCTCAGATCATGATCCTAGGATGGTGAGATTGAGCCTCACCGAGGGCTCCACAATCAGTGCTTGTTCCTCCCCCTCTGCTTCTCTCCCTGCTTGCATGCTCTCTCTCTCTCAAATAAATAAAATCTAAAAAAAAAAAAAAAGAGAGAGATGGGTTTCTTTATTTCCAAATAAATGACTGCTCAGTGTTTTCCTATTTATATCTAAGCATTTTGTCATTTTCTGTCTGGTTTTATATGTTGAAATTGGTGTTGATGGCTGATAGTTTCTTCTGTGAAGTCATGTGATATAAATAGACTTTTTGAAGAGTAAAATTTGTGAATTTAAAACTTAGAATAGGTTGATGCACCCTTACAGTACTTTGTTTTGTTCTAACCTATTGGACTTTTTATTTACTTACCTAATATTTAGAGAAAAAGTAAAGAAAGCTACTGTAGCATATAAATTATTTTCTGGAGCCCTTTTCTCATTTCAGCTTCTTAGAATTTGCAAATGAGACAAGAATAAAAATGAATATGGCTCGCAGACGTAGTAACAGTTCAGAATTCTTGGGTGGTCTCGGGAATGAATCTGGATATAGAAACTAAAGTGACTTATCAGAAATGCAGTGTACGTGGCAAGATTCTCAGTAGTTTGTTCATATGCTGTTTCTGGCTGCAAAGTATTTGATGAGGAAATCAGTAACTGGTTACCTAGATGTACTTTGTACCACTTGGATAATACTGCTTGCTCTAAATTTCAGAATTAAGATATTGAGACATCAGCTATTTAGAATAAAAACACATTCTTGTGAGGAGGAGGAATTCATATGGAAAATGTTGCTGTCACTCTTAGATTCTTAGAACTTACCACGAGTTATTGATACAACTTACATCAACTTTTCTTGGGATACAACCATTTTTAACACTTCATACATCAGATGAGTATGTTTTTGACAGTGGGACATATTGATATCTCTTCCAAACACCACCCCCCCCAGCAATGTTATCACATTGCTAGTGATCGCTAGTCCAGATAAATTAGCATTCAGTCAGTGGTTGGACTAAACATGCTTTCATAAAAAAATTTGAAGTATGCAATTAAAAATATACAATTGTGATTTTCTTTTTCTTGTTCATGGTGACGTCCATTGACACCTGATACATGAATCAGCAATAATTTCAGCTGTATGTAACAGAAAACTGAAACCACAGTGGCTTAACCAAAACACTTTTTTTTTTCCTGCAGTCTAGATAAGGCAGCCTGAGGCAGGTAGCTCTAGCTTTCCAGCATCATCAGATATGAGGATCTCTCTGACCTTCTGTTTGGCCCTCCTTTTGGCTATCCAGCTTTCATCCTCATGCTTGCTGCCTCATGATGACAGTGTGGCTACTGGACCTCCAGGATCTTCCTAGGAACAAAGAAGATGAAAGGCGAGAAGCCAAAGGCACAAACCAGTCAAATCTACTCCCTTTTAAAGAGCTTTCCTGGCAGCTCCAAGTGGTGCCTTCTGCTTATGTGTCCTGGGCCAGAGCTAAGACTCTTTGCCATCCGTGGCTGAGCTGGAGGTTGGGATATAGGTTTTGTTAGCTGGGAACCACTGCTGTGCACAAAACAGGGTTTGTGTCACTAAGAATAAGGGGCGGGGCGGATAAAACTGGAATAGGTAGGTAGAGGTAGGTAGAAGGATCTGCCACACCTGTGTGCAGAGATTTTCCTGGCAGAGACCCAAAACAAAGCCCAGGAAAATGGCAGATATGGGAGAAGTATGGTTGTTTGTTTTTGGTTTTGGTTTTTTAATCATCGATTTAGGAACGAGGCAAAGCTCTAAGGAATAATAGAGTAAAAAGAATTTAGTGTTCTGTAGTCCTTCCTTTTGAAATTGACCCCACGGAGTTCTTGAATTACAACAATTGGTCCTGCAGTAGAAATGCTACAGACCTGGTGTTAGGGGCCTTGAATCTGCTGATGGGTGACTTTGTCAACCTAACAAATCATTACATTCTTCTTGGCATAAGGGTTTCTTCCCTTCACCTTTAAAATAAGGGAGTTCAGCTAGTCACTGTGATCCATCTAAGGTATAAGACGTTCTGATTATCTGGGTCTTTGGCTTACAGTTTATTCAGTTTGTCTCCAAATCTAGCTCTTTTACATCACCACATGTGAAGTTAAGTGTATATAGTGTTGGTGATCATTGTTATGAAAAATTACCATCAGGTTACTCATAAAAGCTTTAATTTGTATGGAAAGCTCTAAGGTATGCTATTTTTCAGGCATGTCACCCCTTTGAGACTCACCTGTGGCTTGGACCTAAGACCACACATGCAAATGGCCCTGTTAATTTTGGTGTTAAAGTATGATTTATTATTTTTGTTTTGTTTTTAGACTCTCATGTTCAGGGCTGTAGAGAGGAGGGAGGGAATTCCTCTATTTCATGTGAGTGAGGAGCGCTTCTTCCCACATGTCTGTCGTGGTGGTTTCAGGCTTGTAGACACCAACAGCATTCCTCTGTTTGTGTTGGCATTGGAGGGCAGAGCTGCCCCCGAGCTCCTGCACACCCCTGTGTGCTCCTCCAGCAGAGAGCACCTGCTGTGCACCCATGCATCTGAAAGAGGCCAATGCTAGTAGCTCTCTCCTTAGGGGCAGCCGGTGCAAGAATGTGGCGGCAGGTGCCAGGAAGCCTCACTAATGGGATGCCACACAGATGTTTTTGGAAGGTGCCCTAGCAATGCTTCAGTTAGGCCTTCAGGCTGCAGGGAGTCCTGGATGCTGAGAACACCAGAGGAGTATGTAGAATGCAGTGGAATTATCAGAGGGAGGGTGCCGTTGAGGTGCAGAAGGAGGATCCCTGTGGAAAGGCTCGTGAGAGGTTTACATGATTTAGGAAGATGAAATAGTATATCTGTCTCTCTGTCCCTGCTTCCCTCTTTCTCACTCTGTTATCTTGCTGGCTTTAGTTTAGTATTTTATCTTAAACAAATACATCTTTGTGTCCAGTTGAAAATAGTGGATAGAAAAAAAAAAAGAAAATAGTGGATAGAAATGTGGATTCTTAAGACATTTGCCCTTGAGTAAGGGGTGGGGGGGAGAAAGGATTTCAGATAGAAATCTGAGCAACCTGAGGTTTCAGTATGGAATATAAGAAGAGTTCCAATGAATAATTAAACAAGTTATAGCTAATAAAATATACAGCACATTGCTTCAAACTAAAACATTCTAACTCTGCCTTAGGGATGAATGCTTTTCATTATTTTTTAATTGTTGCCAGGGTTGACCTTGAAGGTCTTTTCTGGCAGATAATTTGTTATGGTAAGAATGAGATCACTAAGCATTTTAACACAAGCTGCATGATGCATAGGGCTTCTTCCTATTATATAATGGTGATAGGATAAGTCTGTTCTCCCAGGAATTTGTCCCTTCATTAGGTGGTAGCTTATTTCTCAGATCCTGCCTTTGGCAGCCTCAGTGTTGCTGTCCTGTAGGAGGATCTGCGGGGTTATGATGCAGGCTTGTGAATCCATGTCATATTCATACTTATGTGTGGGCTAACCTCTGAAGGCCCATAAACACCAGAGGAATGTGCCTCTGTTTTGATAAAATAAACATAAGAAGATCTAGGATCTCCTTTCTGTCCTCAGGAAAGTGGTGTCCAGGGAGATCATGCTTCCCGAAGAGAGTGGAACAGATTTTGCCCTGATGGCTTTTGTCACTATTTGGTCTTCTTTTGTAGTTATTATAGGACCTGTAATTGCAGACTGGCTACCAATATGCCTTGTTACTGGTGTTCTTATGACCAATTTCAAGAAGAAACCGTAAAGGGCAATGAAATGTCTCATTTTAAATTAATTTGCAAGTTCTCCATTTACATTATATCTTATGAAGAACAGATAGTAGAATATTATGGCAAAGCATAGGAAAAATCTGTAGTTTTCACCAAGTAGAATAGGAAAACTTATTCTACACAATTAGGGAATTAAATTTAACAAATACTGTTTCTTGTTTGTTTAGAGTGTGCACTGAATTTTGGACTTGAGTAGTAAGTTCAAAACCACGTGGTGTTGACGTGCATAATATCAGTAGGTTCTTTGTATACAATTTGAATTAAAAAAAAAACTCAGTTGATTGGACCATATTGTGTAGTATGCCTTTTTTTTTTTCTTTGTCAGTAACATTTAGAAAAAAAAAACACATTAGTGATATAATTCTCATATATTCTTACAAGGAAAATCCAGTGTACTTTTATTTATTTATTTGTAATTATTATTTCTTTTTTAAGAGGAAGAGAGTGCAAGCGGTGGTTGGGGAAGAGGAGCAGAGGAGCAGAATCTAAGCAGAGTCCATGCTGAGCATGGATCCCAACATGGGGCTTCTTCTCACAACCTTGAGATCATGACCTAGGCCAAAATCAAAGAGTAGGACACTTAACTGAATGAGCCACCCAGGTGCCCCACGTGTGCTTTTAAATAGATACAAAGATTTACAGCATATAGGAAACTTATGTGTAAGAATAAGAAATAAAATTATTACAGGGGCGCCTGGGTGGCTCAGTGGGTTAAGCCTCTGCCTTCGGCTCAGGTCATGATCCCAGTGTCCTGGGATCAAGCCCCACATCAAGCCCTACATCGGGCTCTCTGCTCAGCAGGGAGCCTGCTTCCCTTCCTCTCTCTGCCTGTCTCTCTGCTTACTTGTGGTCTCTGTCAAATAAATGAATAAAATCTTAAAAAAAAATAATAAAGGCAAAGAGACTTTTAAAAAAAAAGAAATAAAATTACTACAAATATTCACATATTGATGTAAGAAGTTTTAGCTTCTATTATTATATATATAAGATACTTGTTTTTACATTTTTAATATTTTTGGTGATAGAAAACCTGAATTATCATACATGATCCTTTGAATTCTGTTTTGAATATGGCAAAACAATGGATATCAAATGTAGTCTACATAAAATGTTTTTCCTTTCCAGAAGTTTCTAATGAATCTTGATTCATAAAACAAAAACAAAACCAAAAAAACACTCTTGTCATTTTACTGAGCATCTATTTCCTTATTGCTGTCATTCAGCTTTAAAAGGTGCTTATTTATAGACTCTGTGAAGTCAAACTGTCCTTGGCTTATGGTGTTAAAGTTGTATACTTAGGCCCTTTGCACTGGTGATGTTCATTTACATTTTGGTATGGTAAATCCCTAGTCAAACAGCTGTTGTTTAACATTTATAAAACTTCATAAAATTGTGGCAAAGCTGCCATGTTTAATTTCAGATACATTCAAAATATAGAAAACCCATAATTGTTAACCAAAGGCAAAAGTATGAAATGATTCTTAAAAAAAACACAAAGATCTACTAGAATTTCTAGGCTGCTACAACCTGAAGTATAAGAAAATTATAACTAAGTTGTCTTGATTCACACGAAGTTAACATGCCTCTTGCTATAGTAGATATATCACTGTCCTTATTGCCTAAGGCTGGTTTTCCTCAGCTCCGAAAAGAAATTCTAGAAAATCATTCAGAATTACTGCTCTAGTTCCTATTATTATAGCCACTTTTATACAGTATAATGAAATATACAGCATGGCAGTATTTCATGCTATTCTATAAGTTCTTATATATTAAAATAATCAGGTTGTGAATAATTTAACTCTTGTTACAGTTAATTTTTGAGAATATTCTGAGTATGTTTACTGATTGTCTAATTTATAGGTTGTCTTATTTACACTTTGGGTAAGTGACCTGTGGTTATGAACTGGATTTGAACATACTGTCTCTGAGTAAATGAAGACTTTAACCATTCACATTTTTTTAAAGAATATGAGTAGGGAACAGGTGTCTTCTGTTGGAGAGAAGGGGTAATATTGTTTCACTGTTTTATGTGCATTCCTACTTTATTTAGGAGATCTTACCTGTGTTCTTATTTTAATATTACTTAGAGTGGTTTTTACTCTTTTTTCCATAGTAGATCTTTTGGTTGGCAGTAGGAAGTTAAAGAGGTTATGTTGTAAAAACTCTACTGATTATTGCCATTCGTAGCATATTTTTTAAAAGATTTTATTTATTTGACAGAGAGGCAGCAAGAAAGGGAACACAAGCAGGGGAATGGGAGAGGGAGAAGCAGGCTTCCCATTGAGCAGGGAGCCCCATGGATTATGACTTGAGCCGAAGGCAGACACATAACAACTGAGCCACCCAGGCGCCCATTGTAGCATATTTTATTTTATTTTATTTATTTTTTAAGATTTTATTTATCCATTTGACAGAGATCACAAGTAGGCAGAGAGGCAGGCAGAGAGAGAGGAGGAAGCTGGCTCCCTGCTGAGTGGAGAGCCTGATGCAGGGGTCGATCCCAGGACCCTGGTATCATGACCTGAGCTGAAGGCAGAGGCTTTAACCTACTGAGCCACCCAGGCGCCCCTGTAGCATATTTTAAAAAGAAATAGATGATGTTACAATAGAAATAAAATACCCAGACTGGTTTATTTAATGTATAATGTTCTGGAAATTACAGACATTATTTTTATATGCTATAAATGCATAATGATTGCATCTGTATAATATATATTCTGTACCTTTCATACACACTTCACTGATAGAGTTGCTCGAAGCACTGAGGCTGGGTGGTTTTGGGGCTGGAGAGGTCTGTCTTCTGATCTTGGCCTGTGTATTGGTTGGTTCACAAGCTGGGGCAAACCACTTAAGTCCTGAGTTTGTTTGCTCTATGCAGGGGACACAATAGTAGCTCTTCTGTGAAGATGTAGAAGTGAAGCAACTGTTATAATAAGTGCTTGATTAATATTAGATATTTAGTTCATGGACCATCTTGTCTTTATCCTTAGCACCTAGGTCGGAGTCCAGCTAGGAGGACATAGAATAGATACTAACTGATTTAGAGATCCAGAAAGGATTGCAATTACTTTTGTGCTTTGTAATTTGAAGATTGTTCTCTTTGACTTGACGCATACCTTCATAAAGGTTTATGTGGACAAGGATGTGACCGTCTACACAGTCAGCCACACTAAAAACCTGGGCGTCATCTTTGATACTTCAGAATCAAGCTCCCTTTACCCACCTGTGGATTTAATTGCCCCCACTGATAGTTAATGTAGCTACTCAGTGGAAGGAACAATCAGGACCAACTTTCTATCACGTACAGAGCTGGTATTGGATCTGGGCAGATTGCATGGTGAGGGAAAGAAAACTGGACAAGGGGCAATTCCAGACAGGGGAAGAGATATTTGGGGTTGAAAGTAGAAAGCATAGCTGGAGGTGCCATAGTGCTTAGATCAGAATATCTAGAACACACACACAAAATGTTCATGGAGTTCACTGGTACTTTCAGTGGAAAACATTATGGTGTCATTTACTAAATGATTATGCGGGCATTTCCTGAATGAGTTAAAAAGTGATCATAACTGGAGTGAGTAAACTGTTACTATCAGCCGTACTTTGAGCTTTCAGTTCCTTGTTTTATGTTTTTTAAAATAGGAAATTTTGGTTGCATTTTCCATGTTTTAAGCATCGGTTTCCCTACTAACTTTCATTGTACAAGGGTTTATAGGTCATGAGTGTGGGCAATAGTATATTTTGTCATATGACAAAATATACTTTCTAGTACTTAGTAATGAAATGTTTCTGAATATAATTTAACATTTTATTTTAGTCTGTGGAAAGGTCACAGAAGTAAATTTTAAAACGATTTAGAAACTAACAAGTGATGAAACTTGCAGTGATTATTGAGAATCATTACATTTTTCTAGAGAAATAATAAATGGCATTTGAACCTCACCTACCATCATTTACTATTTTGCTAGAAGATATTGAACAGCTTTTTACAAACTTCATTCTTACCTGACCTCTCCTTTGATCAAACATGTTTGCTAAAGGACAGAGTGTTTGTATTATGAGTATATAAATGTATAAAATCTTATGTCAGTGTACATAATTTTTAAAGATACACTTTTCGTCATCTTCTAATAGTTTTTTCATTCTCAAAATAAGCATTCACTGGTTGTATGTAAGTCTCCTTAGTGAGGTCTAATGTAAAAATTATATAAGAATTGAAAAACTATTCATCATTATTGTTAATAGAATTTAACAATCTAAACTATATGGAAAACTATTGGGAAAGTTTGTGTACTGCGGAGATGTTCCGCATCGTTAGTAATAAAGGAAGTGCAAATCAAGACAATACAGAGATACTTATGCCTACCAAGATGGCTATCGTCAGACAGATAGTCAATGCCAAGTGTTGGTGAGAATGTGGTAAAATTGGAACTCTCGTGCATTGCTAGTAGGAATGTAAGATGGTACCAGTGCTTTGGAGAGTAGTCTGGCAAGGGCGCCTGGGTGGCTCAGTCAGTTAAGCATCTGCCTTCAGCTCGGGTCATGGTCCCTGGGTCCTGGGATCGAGCCCCAAGTCGGACTCCCTGCTCAGTGGGGAGTCTGCCTCTCCCTTTGCCTCTCCCCACTGCTTGTGCTCTCTCACTGTCTCTCAGAAAAATAATACCTTAAAAAAAAGTAGTTTCTCAAAAGGTTAATAACATGGAATTACCGTATGACCCAGAGCTTCCAAGAGAACAGAAAATATATGTTCACACAAAAACTTGCACATGAATGTTCCCAGAAGCATTATTTCATAATAGCCAAAAAAGTCAGCCTCAATGTCCAGCAACTGACTAATGGGCAATCAAAATGTGGTATAGCTATATAGTCGAGTATTATTGAGTCACAAAAGAAATGAGCTGCTATTTTGCTAAATGAAAGAGGCCAAGACACCAAAGGTCACATGCTGTCTGATTCCATTTACTTATGAAAGTTTCCAGAGTAGGCAGATTTACAGGCATAGAACATAGATTAATAGTTGTTAGGGGCTAGAGACGGGGAGGAATGGCACATGACTGTTAATGGGTACCATGTCTTTTGGAGTGGATAAAAAGATTTTGAATTAGAAGTGATGGTTACACAATTTGGTGAATGTATTAAGAATCACTGAAGCGTATATTTTAAAAACATGCATTGTGTGGCATATGAATTATATTTCAATAAACAAGGAAAAAAAGATTGTGTGCATGTGTAGTGCCACTGGCATCATATTTACCCAAAATCACTACATTTTTGAAAGATAGTCTAACTTTCCTTTATGCCTTTTTAAGTAATAAAAAAAAGTAATCTATTTTTGTGAACTTTTTCATGTAATTCTTAATGTTAGTTTTCCAAATTAGTTGAAAATAGGGTATTAAAGAATATTCATACTGAAATATGGACTTAATAAGGGAGCATCTATGAGGAAGAACAAGTACAGAGTCTATGTTTGAGGTCATCCTGCTTCCTAATATCTCTAAGTTATTGAAGTAAATTTTTAAATTATTCTCTGAACTTTTCACTCATCTCATCTTTCTTTTTATCGCTGGCATCATTAGAAAATCAGCGTTGCTTATTTAGTAAATAATATGGGAGACTACTATAGAATTTTTCTTTTAATTCAGAATTGGCCCTTTACCTCTTTATCACCTCTTGTTTCTGAGTAGAAGCTTAACTAGTCCTTATAAAGTGATGGTTTCTTTGGGGCACCTGGGTGGCTCAGTGGGTTAAAGCCTCTGCCTTTGGCTCAGGTCATGATCTCAGGGTCGTGGGATGGAGCCCCGCATTGGGATCTTTGCTCAGCAGGGAGCCTGCTTCCTCCTCTCTCTCTCTCTCTGCCTGCCTCTCTGCCTACTTGTGATCTCTGTCAAATAAATAGATAAAATCTTAAAAAAAAAAAAAAAGTGATGGTTTCTTAGACTCCTTTGAAAACCCCACTTAGCAGCTCTCTTGATGCCTTCTTGGTGCTTCTCCCAGATCTCGTCTCTCAAAGCAGAGACAGCGCAGCTTGTCAGCTGTGGGACACCAGGAAAGAGCATGAACTTTCTATAGGTGTTGCTGCTACACTGTGCATTCTGCTCCACCCATTCGCGCACCAGGGTTTGAATCCTTCCCTCTCTTCCCCAGGGGGAGGTGGGGAGGAGGATATTTGATGAATTCCTAACCACTTCTATTTGAGAATTTGTGTCATAAAGAATGCTTGGCTTACATCCTTAAAATGGATTCTTAAATAAGAATTGTTTTAAAATAACAAGCATACTCTGAAAGAAGTATCTAGATTTTCTGTAGAGTTAAATTTGGATACATGATTGAATTAAGTATTCTTAATCCTTTTTTTCATTTTATTTTATTAGCTGTTTAATCTCTCTAGGGTTGTTTTCCAGCTTTTAATTTTCATGTAATATGCTGTAAATTCTTTCGTAGCTTGCTTTGTTCACCTTTTTTTTTCTTACACAGGTTGATTCAGTGAATTTATTTCCATTGCTATATAATATTCTACTACAATGAACATGATTTGTTTCCTTTTGATGAAATTTCTTTGAAATTTTTCCTTATTTCAAAGCATAGCACACTGAATACTTTCATGCTTCCTTGTGCAAATATACCATGGCACAACAATTTTTCTGAGTATATTCCTGTAAATGAAATTGACAGGGCATGGAGGATGCCTATCTTTTTTTCCCTAGTTATTCCCAGGTTCTTCTACAATTTATAGTCCTACCAGCAGTGTATGAGACTCCTCCTTGTTTCACATTTTTGCCAACACTGTTATTAATGAGTTAAAAGTTTTTGCTGCTCTGAAAGCTACTAGCGTTTTCTTACTGTTGTCTTTTTTCTTTCAAAGGAGCCCCCAAGCACCCAGATTGGAGAGAAATTGCATTTTTCCAGTTCATACTAATGGTTTCTCCTCTAGTCACCTCCATGGCCACTAGCAAGGACCCAGCAGTTATACGCACAGTAGACTATTTGAAGAGTTCCTCTGGTTGTCAGTCTGTCCTTTCCCCCACATATCTGGTGTGTCTTTGCACCCGAGTCCCGTAACGCTATGAAGTGGCTCTAGATGCCATGCCTACATGGTCTGTATTTGCACCATGTACCCATTCCTCTCTCCTGCTGTCTCTTGGGCACTGGGAGGCTCCCCAGCCTGGATCCCAGAGAAGTTCATTCCCCATTTTTTCCCACAAGGACAAATCAATGGAAACCTCAAAAATAAAATCTAAGTAAAATAGAAGCGTCTGCCGCTGTCTCGGTGATTCTTCTGCCTAGCTACCCAGACTCTCAGGAGAAGCCTCTTCCAGGTGGCAGCAGTTTATAGACTCTTTACAAATGTATGATGTCCAGCTGTTATAATAAGTATTAATAGTTAGGGTACTAACTTATCAGCCTCAGTGTCTCTAGCTTTGTTTCTCCCTTACTCATCTACTGTTTCCTTACCTTCTCTCCTTTTAAACTCTTTCTGGCTGCTGCTGTTCCTTCTGACCCAGCGCCAGCCCTTTTCTCATTTTGTGGATTGCATCTATGTTTAAATGGAACTATCTTTGTGGCCCCCCCCATCTGTGAGAAGAGCGTCACAATATTTGAGGATACATATGTATTCCATCAGAAACCCCATCCTTTGCTGGTCACAATGGCTGAAGTGCTCTTTGTGATATTCCCAGGCTACTTATCCTTCTCCCATACAGGTATAGGCTACAAATTCAGTTTTCCAAAGACCTTCCATGACTTCTTACCCAAAATTTTATAGTCTTCTTCCTTCCCCACCAACTCATATCCCCTCATGCCTTCTTTATCTTTTCTCTTTAGCAAACTTCATTAATAGTCTGTGTACTATACTTATGTACCTTTCTTTTGTCTTCCTTCCCCACTAGAACAAAATGTCAATGAGAAAACTAAAAGTTAAATCAGAAATGTGTTGTCTTTTGTGTCTGCTTAGAATAAGAAAAAATGTTTTGACCTTGGCAAATATGTAAACCCAGGAATATATAATTAAATTGAAATTTCAACATCCTTAAATTTGAATTTATACTATATCGGGCAAAGTTTCAAGGGAAGTATAACATTGAGGGAAAAGAGTTTTGGTTGTTGATTTAAATACTATCGTCATAAAATTATACCTTTAAATTTTTATTTATTTCTGGAAATAGACCAGGAATGTACTATATTAAAATAATAATTGAGTCCCTAACATAATTTTCCTGGGTTATTCATTCCAGTTATTTGCTTAAAATTTCTAATAACATAATGGAAGGAATATATATTAAATCTCACCAAGAAAATTGTAGTCCGGGCTCTTTTTCAGGTTTAGCTATTCTTAGAAGATAGAATTACCTATATTGTTAAACATCATGTGCTTTTAAGTTTTGAAATTTTAAAGGTCAAGCTAAATTAATAGAGAAGTTGCATTTTTAAAAGTGAAAGAAATGGTTATTTAAAGTTTAAGCTAAAACTCCTAGAGTGGTAAGCTTTCTCTGGCCTTTTATAGACTCTGACCACATTTTGAGAGTCCTTGAGGAGAGAGAGCTGCAGAAAGCAAAGGGTCTGTTGCAAGTGGGGCTGCATTCCTACTCTGTACAATATTTGAAGCACACAAAACCAGCAGCACTACACTGAGTCCTTTGTTCTTCCTGTCGGGCAAAACTCTAGATAGCTTACTGTAAATATGGCCGACTGCCAAGCTGTGGCGCAGATTCTTTTTTTTAAATACTGTAAACTGGCACAGGCTCAAGAATTACAGTTCTTCCTTTTATTTGCTTTCTCCTTCCATACTGAAGAGTTTCCTCTATCATAAGATAGAAAAACAGCTGTTGTGGTCAGGGAAGAAGTGCCCAAACGGCCCATTTTTTTCTCCCTCACTCCTAGCCTGGGGTAACTTTCTGCTGAAATAAATAGGATAACTTTATTACTTTTAATTTTTAAAAGGACAGTGTCCTCTCTTGGTAATGAAAATAACTTGAGTAGAGAAGTGTGAACGGAGTTTGAATTCAGAACACTTAATACTATGTGACTTTAAAAATTAATTCTGTATTGGTGTTTTGCTACTTTTCTTTGTTATCATGGTTTTACTTCCTGTTGTCCTAGAATATTTTTGGCTTCATATTCCAGTTTTAATGTGCCTGCTTTACTTCTGACATTACAAAGTTGCCTTCCCCTTGTGTTGGAATTTGTGTGGCTGCCACTGAATTGAAAAGAGGTAGAGGGAAATGAAGGGTGTGGAGTTCTGCCTTTCAACTACGGGCTGTGTCCCTTCTGAAACTTAAAATGCGAGAAAAGTCTTGGAAGTATTATGTATTTGAAAGGATTATTTGCTCATGATATTAAAATAGAGATGCCAAAAAGAAGTAGATACTTTCTTGATAGAATCCTCTTGTCAACAATTTTAAGTTTTGCAGTTTTATTGATTAATCTTGCACATGGAAACTTCTAGACCCAAGTAGAAATTAAATGTGTATTGTATTTGTCTGAAAATCAAGCTGAAATTGAGTGTACACTTCTTTCCTACTTCCCTGACGTTAAAATTATTTTATACAATAGACACATGTCAACATACTTAATTTTTCATTTGGCTCATTAATCTCTGTTTCTTATAAAAGACAGCTTCACTAGGATCTAATAAGGGGATATTTGTCTTGTTTTAGATGCAGTTAAAGGTGGAGGAAATTATGTTTATGATCAGATAGGTTTTATGACAGTATTTGCAGGATATCTGAAGAATCTAAGAAAGCTTACATGATTAACAAAGGGAGTCTGCTTCTACAGAGATGCTCTGTCGGTTATTGTGATGAATTTTCTTTATATCTTCATATTTTTAACTTTTTAAGGGGGGATTTTCATTGAATTTGTTGAAAATAATTTTAAAAGTTGAGCAAAATCGGGCACCTAGGTGACACATTTTGTTAAGTGACTCTTGATTTTGGTTTAGATGGTGATCTCAGGGTTGTGAGATCGTGCCCCATGTTGGGGCACACTCAACACTGAGTCTGCTTGAGATTCTCTCCTCCCTGTCTCTCTGCCCCTCTCCCTGCTCACAAAGGTACATGCACTCTCTCTATCTTAAATAAATAAATCTAAAAAAAAAAAAAAGCGTTGAGCAAAATATATTGGCTACCTTTGCCTCAGTTTCCTTATAAAATTTAGGTTGTTAAACTAAAGATTAAGTATTCACAAGGTTCTTTTAGGCAAGTATGTAACTAATAGTTCTTACCTTCAGTGTTTCTCTAGAAATATGGTATATAATTCCACCAGTATAGTGGAAAAAGCAGTTAGCTGAGCAATAGGAGGCCAGCTTCTCATCTTGGCCTTTGTTTCATAATAATATGACTTTGAGGCTATTGACTCTTTCTGGGCCCAGTTTCCTCATCTGTAAAGTGGTGAGTAGAGCAAGATTATCTTAGAAGTTCCTTTCAGTGATAAAGAGTCTAGACAAGTGTTATTTTGCCTTTTTTGTAGATTAGATTTAAGGAATAATGAGAAAACGATATGCTAATATAGAGACTATTTCATTTACATTTATAGAATGTAGGTGTATAATTTTGTAATGCTGTATAACTTGAGGAAATTTTTACTTCCTTAATTCTCACTTGATTCCTTTTTCTTTTATATATGGTAAGCCATTGCCATCTGATGTCATTCATTGGGAGACTGTGAGGAAAAATGGCTTATAGTTTAGGGCATTTGTAATTTTGAAGACTTCCAATGCAGATAAAAACTTCTAGGGAGGAAATTCCATCTCCTATCTTGAGAGGCAGCTACCGATCACCATGCTATAAGACTTTGAGCCCCAGCCCCTGGGTTTCAGTCCTGGTTCTATTACCCAAAAGTTTTGATCCCTGATATAATTCATTAAAATGCCCCAATTTTGTTACCTTCTTTCTAAAATGAGGATAATTTATGGCGATTTAACAGATCTATCCTTAATTTCAGTTTCAGCATCTTAAAAAAATCTTCTTTCAGTTCAAGCTGGCAGACTTTTTGTTGGGCATCTAAAGTACTGTATTCAAGGAGAAGTGTGTATACGCATGGATAACGAGAATGGAATGCATACTCTGGAAAGTCAGTTGCAAAACAGTAAATGAGAGTGAAATAATAGATATGGAACAATGGATTTCAATGGGTAATATTGTGTAAGACTATACAAGAAGGTAGATTTGAGCTGGGCTTGAAAGTTGGGTGGGATTTCACAAGTGGGAGAAGATGGAAGAAAAGAGCCAGGGGTCTTCCAGTCAGGACAAAGAGAGCCATCAACTTTGGAGGACTTAAGTCATCAATGGAACCTGGTTTCCCTTGGAAAGAAAAATAGAAGTGACTTTAGAAGGAAATCAAAGTATAGCATTGCTTTATATAGTAAGAAGTAATGTTTAATCCCATTACATGTTAGAAACTTAGAAGCACTTTATAGTGCTTATTTATCCTAATGTCTTATTAAAGACATCTACCTTCTTTAGATCCTTTTTCCAGATCATATAACATGTGTGTGTGTGTGTCCACAATCAGATATTGCTGAAAAATCTTTCCATTACAAGTGGCGTGTAAATTCCTTTAGTAGTAGAAGAGTGTTCTATCCCGTACTTTTGAATTTTTGAACAACTTAAGAGCAAAGATTCTTAAAAGAGATTAAACTATCTGAAGCATATTCAGAAATCAGTGGAAGGATTGGCATATTTAATCTTGGTTATGAGCCTTTAAAATCATGTTATAACTGAATAACTTTTCTCTGGAATTGATCCAGTAAGTATTTGCATTTAAGTGTTAATAACTTGGAAAAATAAAGAAGCTATTGGCGTTCTCCTTTCATACACCTTTCATTTGTCAACAGTCTGAAATACAGTGTCATGATAGATTATTTAAAATAAGCTACAGTGAATAAGATTGCTTATAGGCACTTTGTATTTCTACTTGCCAATAGGAAATGTTTTTCTCAAACCTCGAGTCAAATATTTTCTTCCATGCTAAGAAAGCTTCTTTTGTGTTTGGCCTCTCTTCAACTTTTGGGTATGATGAGATTATCAGTCGCTTCACCTCCAGGGTTATGAATAGAATCACTGAGAAACAGTGGTAAATAATAGCACTTTTGTTTGCAGAAAATATTAGTAGCACAATATAAATGAAAAGGAATATAGCATATTTTTAAAACAGGAGATTATGGTATAATATCTAGAATTCTGTTTCTGCCATCATTATTAGTTCAGTAGGAGATTTTCAGGAAGTGAGATAGCTTTCTGCTTTGGCTTATTTACCCACAGAACACTTTTTAAGGTGGAGTGTGATACTTAATGTTATGTTTTATCAGAGAATACATCTTAATTTCAATATGCTTTGTTTGCTAAGACATACAAGTGTATTTTATTTCTACTTTTAAATCTGTTCTACTAAAATTATGACCATGAGCTTTTTGTACATGAGCAATATTCATCCCTTATTGTTTCTTTTCTGACTAAGGGGCCACCAGTAGTTGGTATAAGGTAGTAACAGATGTTTGTGGAATGAATAAATGAAAAATTAAGGGATAGCTATTTCTATGGGGAAAAGTTGGAAAGTTGAGTTTCTCCACCTTGTCCTTTTAATCTTGTATTGTGTGGGTGCTGTTGCTCACCAAGCTTATGATTATAGGTAATGACCTCATTTAATGCATCTAGTCTTTAGATCCTCCATTTGGATAATATTTTATCATAGTAGTACCTATCTCAGGTTAATGAACATAGGTAATGTTCTGTTTTAGCAAAATTTTAGGTATCCCTCCTAAGTTCTTGGTGCTTTTAAATATATTTTCCTGGGGCGCCTGGGTGGCTCAGTGGGTTAAAGCCTCTACCTTCTGCTCAGGTCGTGGTCCCAGGGTCCTGGGATCGAATCCCACATCAGGCTCTCTGCTCAGCAGGGAGCCTGCTTCCCTCTCTCTGCCTACCTCTCTGCCTACTTGTGATCTCTGTCTGTCAAATAAATAAATAAAATCTTTAAATATATTTTCCTTCATTTTTACCCTCCTTTGATAAATTAGAAACTGTTTTGAAAGGGACTGCTTATGCACAAGGTTATTAAGTATGAATTTTTTTTTTACTTTCTATAAGGTGGGATATGCCTGTTTAATTCTGTGGTGTAGCATTGTCTCTGGGGGCCTCTTTTGTCTCTGAATATCTATAGAATTGTAAAATTGCAAAGTCATCAAGCCAAGAGGTCCTTGAGTGTTTATCTAGTTCCCTATGCAGACAGGTCCAGAGACATTTTTACCAGCTGTCCTGTTTTAGGATTAAGAGTAATTAAGAGTAAAGAAGGGAACTTAATGTTCATAATTTATTTCTGAATAAATGGCTGCTGGTAAGACTGATTCTTCTGCTTTACTTTAAACCAGAGAGAGTGCTGTCTTTTCCATATATCTAAATTTCTGCGCCCTTTACCATTCATCTGTTTCAAAATTTCATATAAATTGCATAGTTAGGGAAAATCATATCTAAACCTCTTGATTTTTATAACATTCCATGTGATAGCATTCCATTCCAAGTATTTATCCAGAATAATAAACATCTGTTTCTTTTATGTGCATACATACTGACACACAAATACAGTATTGAAAAAAAAGGCTAATTATATGATTCTTCTAACCATACCACTTTCATGATTACATTCACAAGAAAGACTTTTACAAAATAAATTGAATAGCAACATTTTCATTGCTTAGTAAAGTGCTTTTTTACTTTTGAATTATTTTAATTGGTTTGTAGTGAGCTTCTTCTAAATGTTAATCCATAGGAAAATAGGTATTCAGTAGGCAGAAAAATTGCCCTCTGAACTTTTGTGTTGGTTTTTGTGCCTTAGCCTATCCAACCAAGTCAGGCAAACGTTTCATGGGGCCCAAGGTGAAGGTTTTCTTCCAGAAGAAGCAGGAACTCTGCTTTGTTCTGTAGTCAGATCACATGGCTGGATCTGGCCAGTTGTCTTGCACCTGTCACTGACTATCTATCCCCATGGGATAAATCTTACATCCAACACCACTGCGAGAAAAATACTTCACAGCGCATGCCTCCTAGTAGATGGGCTGGCTGCATCATCTCGGTAGACAAGAAAACACATTATTATTGATTTAGAAAGTTACTGCTTCTACGAAGGTGGTGCTTGGTTCTAACTCCTTAGTGCCCATTCATTTGTGTGGCTCTGGGCAGTGTTTGAAGAGGCCAGGATAGCTAACCATGAGCTCAGAGGCAAGTCTTGCTGCTTTTTGCAAAGTAGCTCCTCTTTACTGCTTTTTCTTACACAGAATTGATTATGTTTGTTTTGTTCTCTTCATTAAGAGCCTCTCAAGGGGGTAGGTAGGTATCACCAGATAAGGATTTGTGTAATGACATCAGAGTGGGCAGAATCTATTTGCCACACAGAAACAGTAGCTTATGCTTTAAAATTTAGAGAAACCATGACGGATTTAAGAGAAATGGTGAGCATGATGATTATGTGCAAAGTGCCGAAGAAGTATTTATTTATTTATTTATTTATTTATTTATTTATTTAAGATTTTATTTATTTATTTGAGAGAGAGAGATCACAAGTAGGCAGAGAGAGAGAGAGCGGAAGCAGGCTCCCCGCTGAGCAGAGAGCCCCATGTGGGGCTCGATCCCAGGACCCTGAGATCATGACCTGAGCCGAAGGCAGAGGCTTAACCCACTGAGCCACCCAGGTGCCCCCCGAAGAAGTATTTAAATGTCAGTTTTCAGATCCATTATCAGTTCTGTTGGTTTAGTTTTTTAATCCAACTCAAATTTTTTGTATTTCAGGGGAGGTGTATGTTTCTGCTAATGCTGCCATTTGGGGCATTTAAATTTCTTTGGGCAGATGCGATAGTCATAAAATGTGTGGGGGAAGTGCAAATGAGAAAGTGGCTTATATACGTCACGGTAAAAGTGTATTCTAATATGTTTTTAGTTCATGTTATGGGCATCTTAAACAAAATTCCTAAAGAGCCCCTCCTTTCTTTCATTGATAGCAAACATTTCAAACCACATAAAATCACTAACACCATGCTATGTGTAGAATCACAATTTAGATACTTGCCCTTGTTATCCATTCTGGATAATTTTTGCATAAACTCTATTAAGGGAAATTATTTTTCCTTTACTAACAGATAATTGCCAAGTGTGACCCGCCCCACTGCTTGCAAAGAATTCTAAAGTGCAGACTGCATTTTTACGGAATGTAGTTAATGGCAACAAGCTGCAGAGGGGTAGAACCAGAAAAGAGCTGAAGGCAATAAGTTTAGAAAAGGCCAAGGCGGAAAGTTAGTATCCCCAGTATGGTGTAAACAAACTCGATCTCCACAGGGCTGTGTCTTTTGGGAAATCATGCAGGACAAAGTGGAGCAGAGACATAGGAATTGAGATTGCTTATGAATTGAGCCCCACTTTCTGGGGTCTCTCTGTGGATATCTCCTGAATATCTCTTTGTGCCTTTTACATTGTCCTGTCTTTTCTTTCATTCCCTCTCTCCCTTGCAGTGCTAGTTTATAGACCCATCCAGTCTTTAGATCCCTTTCTGCTGCTGCTTCTCTCATTCACACTTAGAAACCAGTGAATCACTATGTACTGATAGAATGTGTAGGGCACCTCTTGGACTCAGTGTAACTAGGACCAGAGAAGGATTAAATACATAATTGTGTATGTTAAGGTACCCTGTCATGTTATTGATAACAAAATACCACTGTTGGCTATTCATTACCATGAATAGTAATGATATAAAATAACAACAATAGCAGAGGCCAGAAGTGAGGGATTTAGTGGGGAGCTAAAAATCCACCCTGACATTTAAAGTGCCATTGCACAGCTCAGAATTCTGTTCCCTTCTCTCCGTTCTCTTCTTTGAGGAAGTACTGATTCAGTCGAAACACATTCTTCATGTTAGGGCATATCCTACCGAAGCGAGTACCTGTTGTTAGAGCTTATCCTCCTCCCACAGGAAGTGACTTGTAGGTAAACCTAGACTATGGGGCTCAGAGGCCAGAGACCCTGCAAGGGTGCAGCGGTGCCTGGGGAAGTGAAGAAGAGGACAGGTGACTGGCATTATATGGGGAGAGGTGGACCCACTACCTCAGAAAGGGCATCAGGATGCTGATCTGAGGGGGGAGGGGGGAAAGGGAAGGGACAGTGAGGTGGAATCCATGTGAGTAATTGGTGAGTGAGGCTTTGGGGAGGAAGGAGAGTTCAGGATTTCGGCATTTAGGTAGATGTGGTAGAGGAAGGACAATGGGAGGGCAAAGTCTGTAGAGGAAAATAGAGTGTTGCTTTGGTGTATCTCTGGGTAGAAGCATGCTGAGTAATTTGCAGAGGTTTTTGCTTTTGTTTTTTAAGAGATACAGTTTTGCCTTTCAATATAGTGGCATGGAACTCAAGAAAAACAGGCTTTTAGTGCTCTTTAAAAAGTTCTTCCTCAAGGACTGTTCTAGTTCTCTCTTCACTGTCACTAAAGTAATGCTGAACATAAATCCTTCATGATGTGAATAATGAAAAATTTGTGTAGTTCTCTAAACTTAGGAGGTATATTACATTTGCCTTTGTGACTTTATGGATATTAGGTTGGGATTGTGGTTAAGCTAATGAACTGAAGAACTCAAGTTTATGGTCTCATCATTCAATCCAGCAGCTTGTCTTGAATTTCAGGCTAATATCTGTGTTTATACATGATTGCTTAGCTAGAATTCTTTTGGTACGTTAATATTTTTCATATTAAACCCAAGCTGAATTTTAATAGACATTTTTTCAGTTTATTGAGAGTATCTTTAAACTTTTTAATATTTTATACATTTAAATGATGGCATTGTTGATTTAACATTATGGTAGTATTTATGTAAGATGCTACAGACCAAGAGAACAGTTATACTACATAGGCATGCCTTATTTTTGTTGCACTTTATTGTGCTTCACAGATGAGTCTTGTAAGGTTTGCTGGATTGTTTGTTTTGTTTTTACAAATTGAAGGTTTGTGACAACCCGCATTGAACAAGTCTGTTGGCAACATTTTCCCAACAGCATTTGCTCATTTCATTTTTTGGTGTCACATTTTGGTAATCCTTGCAATATTTCAAATTTATTCATTATTATATTTGTTATGGTGACTGTGATTAGTGATCTTTGATGTTACTGTTGTAGTGGGGTGCCATGAATTGTACCCATATAAGACAGTGAGCTTAAATGATAAATGTTGTATTTATTCTGACTGCTCTACTCATTGGCCCTTCCCACCATCTTTCCCTCTCTTTGGGCCTCCCTAATCCCTGAGACGCAACAATATTGAAATTAATAACAAAATTGAAATTAATAACCCTGCAATGGCCTCTAAGTGTTCAAGGGAAAGGAAAGATTGCACATCTCTCACTTTAAATCAAAAGCTAGTAACAATTAAGCTTAGCGAGGAAGACATGTCAAAAGCCAACATAGGCTGAAAGCTAGGCCCCTTGTGCCAAGAGCTGGTCAAGTTGTGAGTGCAAAGGAAAAGTTCTTGAAGAAGATGAAAAGTGCTACTCCAGTGAACACAAGAGTACTAAGAAAGTGAAGCAGCCTTGTTGCTAATGTGAGAAAGTCTGAGTGGCCTGAATAGAGGATAAAAGTATCCACAACATTCCCTTAAGCGGAAGCCTAATCCAGAGCAGGGCCCTAACTCTCTTCAATTCTATGAAGGGTGAGAGGTGAAGAAGCTGTAGAAGAAAAGTTGGAGGCCAGCAGAGGCTGGTTCATGAGGTTTAAGGAAAGAATTGGTCTGTCTCCATAACATAAAGGTATAAGGTTGCTCTTATATAAGCTGCAGCAAGTTATCCAGAAAATTTAGCTCAGGTAATTCATGAAAGTGGCTACACAAACAGATTTTCTGTGTAGATGAAACATCCTTCTATTGAAAGTAGATGCTATCTCAGACTTCTGTAGCTACAGAGAAGTCAGCACTGGCTTCAAGGCTTCAAAGAACAGGCTGAGTCTCTTAAGGGAGAATGCAGCTACTGATTTTTGGTTAAAGCCAGTGTTCAGCTGCCATTCCAAAAATCCTAGGTCCCTTATAATTATGCTAAATTTATTCTGCCTGTGCTCTTTAAATATAACAACAAAGCCTCGATTATAGTAAATCTATTTACAACCTGGTTTACTGAATACTTTAAGCCTACTGTTGAGACCTACTGCTCAGAAAAAAATATTTCTTTCACAATATGATTGTTCACTGACAGTGTACCTGGTCACCCAAGAGCCCAGATGGAGATGAACAAGATGAATGTTGTTGTCATGCCTGCTGACACAGCATCCATTCTGCAGCCCATGGATCAAGGAGTCATTTTAACTTTCAAGTATTACTATTTAAGAAATACACTTTGTAAGGCTGTAGCTGCCACAGGTAGCAATTCCTCTGATGGATCTGGGCAACATAAATTAATTTTTTTCTGGAAAGTATTCACCATTTTAGATGCCATTATGAACATTCATGATTCATGGGATTAGTAGGAGTTTGGAAGAAGTTGATTCCAATGCCCGTGGATGACTTTGGGGGATTCAAGGTAGAAGTAACCATAGAGGTGGTGGAAATGGTTAGAGCCAGCATTAGAAGTGGAGCCTGAAGCTGGGACTGAATTGCTGTGATCTTGTTATAAGACCAGTGAAGAATTGCTTTTTGTGGATGAGCAAAGAAAGTGGCTTTTTTGAGATAGAATCTGCTACTGTGAAGATTATTGAAATGACAACAAGGGATTTTGAATATTCCATAAACTTAGTTGTTAAAGCAGCAGCAGCAGCAGCAGCAGGGTTTAAGAGGATTGATTCCAATTTTGAAAGAAGTTCTCCTGTGGGTAAAATGCTATCAAACAGCATCACATGCTCCTAAGAAATCTTTTGTTAAAGGAAGAGTCCATTGATGTGGTAGACTTAGTGTCTCATTTTAAGAAATCACCACAGCCACCCCAATCTTCAGCAGCCTCATCAGTCAGCAGCCATCAGCATGAAGCCAGCAGCAAGACCTTCCACCAGCAAAAAAATTATGACTCACTGAAAGCTCAGATATGGTTAGCATTTTTTTTTTTGGCAATAAAGTATTTTCAAATTGAGGTGTGTACCTTTTATTTTTTTAGACATAATGCTATCACACGTTTAATAGACTAGAGCATGAACATAACTTTTATATGCTATGGGAAATCAAAAAATTCATTTGACTTGCTTTATTGTGGTATTTGCTTATTATGACTGTCTGAAACCAAATCCACAGCATCGCAGAGGTATGTCTGTATTGAAAGTTTATGTCCAATATTGGGTTGCTCCAACATTTACATTTACTGAAACCACCTTATAATTTTTCAGCAACTTTCCAAATGTTGTGAAGCACACAACCTCATGACAGCACCATTTTATTATATATATTTTTTGAATACTGACTCTCAAATGTGGAGATACTGGAACCTTTTTTGCATTTTTAAGTGATGTGAACTCTTTTTAAAATGGGTAGCCTTTGAGGTGACAAAACTCAAGACAGATTTCATAGAGTGTAACATACTTCTTTCTTAACTTTATAAAGTCCATGTTTCACTTATGAATGAATTGTAAAGTGTTAGCATACCCCCAAAGAAAATAAATCACCATCCATAAAACCTAAGAGGAAAGTATTTTTTTTTGTAAATTGGTGTTATTGAAATCACATTGCCAGTGCAATTGTACAGCTAGCTATTGTTAATAAAATCTAAACATAGCTAATAGAAGGTCATTTTTCACTGTTTGATGATTTGCTATTCTAGAAAATTCCTTTCTATTATAACTCTTATAAGAGGTGTTTTTCTTTCTTTTTTTTTTTTTTTGTAATTTTAGCTTTTGATATTCAGAATGGAATGTAATCACTCAGGATTTAAGTATGTGGGAGGAAAGGGAAATCAGAATTTTTTTGATGATTTGATAGGGTCTTTGCTTCTTATGTGAGAAGCCTTGTGAACTGATGAGGAAGAATAGAGACATTGATTTGGTACAAGTTTGTTAATTTGGATTTTTCTAAATTAGTACTTGTGTCTTAACATTTATAACTGAATTTGAGAGCCAGTAACTTTTTCTCTTCAAGTATATCTTCTAGAATATTGCTGTTTTTTTCTTTTAATGTATATAAAAATGCTACTGAAATTACTTCAGAAATTCCTAAACAGTCATGTAATTGGCAAAAGTCTTACTAAATCTTCAGTGTGTGGTGTGTAGGGTAGGCATGTTTGATTTGGAAGCCAAACCAACATATATGTTTTCAGCAGATCAGGTTTTTAAGAACTTCATATTTCCTGAACTAATCTTAGAGGTTTATCTTGAGATTTGGAATATTAACATTGGTGAAGGTTGGGAAAGAATGGCTTTGAATTTCTGAAACAGAATTTTCTGACTTTTTGTTTGTTTGTTTGATTTTTAGATGTTGACATTGATATTAAGGTTAACTTTTTGTCATATATTGAAACGGCTTAGAATTTCTGTGGCTACCTTATAAATTGGTGAAATTTGTTATGAGAGTTGACAGGAGGCCCACCTGGGGTCAGTGGCCAGAATTTGTAGGAATTTGTGAGCCTGGATGGGGAAAAAATTTACTCTTTTATTTTCACTGGTATCTAACTGAAATTTGGCCTCTCTCTTATTTATGAATGTAGGCAATCAACCCTAGCAATATTGGCAGGCTGTAACTTTGCCACTGATAGAAATCACAGATATTTTCATCCTACATTATAGTTGTTACAGATATCTCAAAATATTGAAGCTCATCACTACTTTGAAATTACAGCATTTATTAGACCCACAGTTAGAACTTGTTATTTGATACATTATTAAGCAGTACATTATTATATCACACTTTAAATATTTTGATAACTGTCAATCTGATGATTTTCTATGTAATCTAGTAACACACTTTAAAAAAACCATCATTCTGACTAGGGGTCCATAGAATTCATCAGACTGCTGAAAGTATCTTGGCATAAATAAGGGTTCCTGGGTTGGGGAACTGAGCAGATGGGTCCTATAGAACTGTTTTTATCCGTACCTCACTGTGTGACCAGGGCCAGTTAGGCCATGTGGCACAAAGAATGACGAGACACGCATTGACTTGGGAAATCAATTGTAAAGGGAAGTAGTTTTGAAAAACTTTAGTATTATGCATACAAAAGATGTTATGAAAGTATTTTTTCCTTCTTAAGAACATGACATATGTTAATAAATGTTAATAATATAAGTGAGCCATCTAGGTCTAATATAAATTGTGCTTTCATTCTCCAGTTTCAGTGTGGCTCAGTGTCATTACACTTCACAATGAACATGTAAAAGTGGGAACATGCCACTTTTAATATTGCTCCAAAACATTACCATTCATGGAAGAAACGAGGATTACTTTCCCCTAAATATTTCTTTTAAAATTGATTCCTCTATTCTCCAATCCTCTAATCCAGACTGATGGGCGTCAGTGCTCCCCAAAGCAATATGTCAGTCAGGCAAAGCGCAGGAGGAAAGCACACGTTTTGTTGACAGCAAACCAACATGTTTTGTGGTGAAGCTTCTCTGTCTAATATAAGTAATCAAAAATACACAAGAGGAGGGAAGAACAAAGATACTGAGAACTGTATTTGATGTTTTATAAAAGTTTTGTTTTTATGAGAGCCTTATGTAGGTCATAAATATTATGCAATTTAACAGATGAGTAAATTGAAATGGGTATCAATTTATGAAATGGTCATGTTATTCCAAAGTTATAAAACTTGGATTCATATTCAAGACTAATTGTAAAGCCATACGATTGAATTAAAATATAATTACTGAGTAAAATTAATTAGGAATTAATTTTGAAATGTGAAATCTCTTTAGAGTTTTTATTTCTAGCAAATCATTCATTTTTCACTGCTGCTTGAGATTGAATATACAGTTTGGTCAGGGGAGTATTTTTACCCCTTTGAAGTTACAGATAAGACTTGGTGTAGAGATACATGAAAAGTCGACTTTAGTCGTTACGAGTAGTGCCATAATTTCATTTTTAAAATCCTATCCCCTAATGCCTGTGACTTGGATACATAACAAACACATTCCGAAGGTCTGTTTAGTGAGTGAGTGACTGAAAAACACAAGGAAGGCATGTTCTGGTGGGTTAAATTCTAACTAGAAGGAAATGGAGAGTTGACTTGGGATATCTGAAATGTCCATTCTTTTCAGAGAACACTAAGAACAATAAGGAGATCACCAAATATAAGAAAACAGAAATGGTGAGAAAAAAGAAATATGTAGTGAGAAAAGTAAGTTTGCATTGTTAACTAGTTCTTAGTCACCAAGAGTTTTGACGTCTGTCACTTCACGTATAGGAACTCTGAGGTACCTGGGGCAGTTGTCCTCTGCATCTTCCAGACTGAGCCCAGGAAGATGAAGTAACTCCATTTCCTTTACAGATGAGACTCAGAGCAAGATCTTCAGATTCAACGTCAGGGCACCTTTTGGGAGGGAGAGGGATGATGGGGAAAATGGAAAGCTGCAGGAAGAAAGGTAGAAGAATGTAGGGACCAGAAGCAGCGTGAGAGCCTTTGGCAATGTGCTTAAATGTACATTCCTCAGAGACCCTGCCCAGCCTCCCTCACACTCTGCCCAACTCTCTGCCAAATCTGGTTTTCCTGTGGTAAGATTCACTCTCTTGTGCTCTACAGCAGTTATCACAATTGGTAATTACTTATTTGTGTAATTTTTGTGTTAAATAGCTCTTTCTTCCTCAAAGCTCTAGATTGTAAATTCCATTGCAATGGGAACAGTGCCCATTTCTTCCCTGCTTTTAGTCTGAGAGCATCATGCCTGGTACTCTGTAGCTTTTGAGCAGTTGAAAGCAGGAATGATTATATACTATTCTATACATGGATAGAAATCATAGAAAGGCCAATGTAGGGGTAAAGACTCCAGAAAGTTTTAATAAAGAGAAATAGAGCAGACAGCGTACAATCTTAGGGAATGCTGTGTATCATGAACTTCCCAGGAAATCTGTATTTTAAATATTAATCTAGTTATGTGGTCATGTCCCTCAGTTTTTGGTTCTGAAGGTATGGTCACGTATACCTCAGTAACCATTAAAGGTAAGGTACGCCTTCTAAGAATGGAGGGAGAAGGGAAGGCCCTGAAGGTAGTGAGTGAGTGTGTTTTTTTGTTTGTTTTGTTTTGTTTTGTTTTTTGAGTGGGTGTTTATCACAGGGTTTTTTTTTTTTTTT
>ML111398.1:12601-51487 GCA_003697995.1 Taxidea taxus jeffersonii | reverse complement strand
CTCAGGTCATGATCTCAGGGTCCTGGGATCGAGCCCCACATCGGACTCTCCGCTTGCAGGGAGTCTGCCTCCTCCTCTCTCTCTCTACCTCCTCTCTGCCTACTTGTGATCTCTGTCAAATAAATAAATAAAATCTTTAAAAAAAAAATTTAAATCCACTTATTTTTAAAGGTATTAGGGGCCCCATGACATGAGGTCTAAAAGCTCCCTGGGAACCCCAGTCCTTCTTGGCAAGGCCCATCCCCTGCCCCAAGGGGGAATCTCTCCCCTAGCTCTCTATCCCAGCCCCTCGCCTCTGCCTGCCCCTGCCAGTCCCCGTGCCAGGTGGTCCGGCCATCAGATGAAAGTCTGAGCTCCCAGACCCACCTCCGTATGGTTTCTGCCAGCAAAGCACAGCTCCCGATAGGGGATGACGGCAGAGGGGCCCCAGAACAGGAGAGGGTCCCAGGAGCCTCCACTCCTTCCCCAGGGATCGACCTGAAACCTACTGCGGAGGTGACACAAGGCCCCCCCAACGCCCATCGCCCCGCCCCCCATGTGGGCTGTGATCCACGAGCAGCTCTCCCTGGGGTCGGGCACAGCGGGAGAGACAGAGTACGATGCCCTCTGTGTCTTCCTCCTCCACCAGGAGCACCTAGTACACCTCAGGTTCTCTACAAGGCACGGGCACAATCCTGATCTCGTGGAGACCGCACAGCAGGGGGGCAGGGGGGAGCCACCTGCTGACCCCAGTGCCATGAAGCCTCTGCTTCGTGGAAGCCTCTGCTTCCGCTCTCCGGCCTGTGGAGCCCCAGCTGGGGAACTTTGGGTGCCGATCCTCCGAGCAGCAGGAGAAATGAGCCAGTGGGAGCAAGGGGCCCAGAAGGACAGCCCACGAGGGCAGGCCGTGGGCAGAAGGACTGGGCGCAGCCCAGGGAGGACCCCAGACTTGATTGGGCTTGCTCCCACCAACGTGGCTGGCCTGAGATGGTCACAGAGACAGAAGGGGACAGAGCGGGCAGAGTGTCTCCCAGAGGCAGGAACACAGGCAGCCAGGGCCAAGTAAGAGAGGCAAGGTCCAGAGCCGCGAGGAAGGCAACATCGCTGGACCAGGTTCTCCTGGCACCGAACAGGCGGGGAGCCACAGGCAACAGACTGAGGACTAGCCTCATGCTGATGTGAGAGCTACCCAAAGTCCAAAAAGCCAAAGGACGAACGAGCCATCACCGCGAGCGTTCAGTTCTGTGGTCGGCAGTGACAAATCATGATAAACTAATGGCTTCGAACCTCCGAATTTCATCAACTTATCCTCTGGAGGCCAGAAGTCTGTCCTGGATCGCATGTGGGCTGCGCTCTTTCTGGGCTTCCCTGCCTTTTCCCGCTGCCAGAGGCCCCGCATCCCTGGCCCACACCCACCCCAGCCGCAGCATCCTCACCGCCCACAGAGCAGGGTCCGCCCATCTCTCAGACTCTCACCCTCCGCCTCCCTGTCCTAGGGACCCTTGGGTTGACATCTGGGCCCCAGATGATCCAGTAACATCTCCCATCTTGGGGGCCTTCACGCAATCCCAGATGCCAAGACCTTTTTACCGTGCGAGAGAATGCAGTCCCAGGCTCCTGGGAGTGGGGTGCGGGCCCCTTCGGGGACACTGTTCAGTCGGCTGCAGCTGCCTGGGACAAACCCATCATGCAGAGAAAGAAGGAACAGTCGTCACATCCCCCCAACCTGGAGACTGCTCCTGCGGGGTCCATCTCGGGGAGATGAGCCCAGCTGCCCACGCTCGCTCAGACAGAAGCACTTTCTAGAAAATCGGAAACGGGACGGAGCATAAACGGGCTCGCAACCCCTGGTGTCCCTGCAGTCTACACAGACGTGGACAGTGCCCTGGGCCACCGAGAGGGAAGAGTGCCCTCCTCAGGCTGCAGTGTTAGATCCGCTGGGGGGTTGGGCAGCCAGAGGCAGGGACCGGGTCAACAGGAGCTGTGCCCGCACCTGTGACCCCCACAGACAGCCTCGCCCCGCAACTCCACGTGGGCGCTGGGGGAACGGGGCCCAGGACAGCTGCTGCAGAAGCAGGGCGCCAGCAACTCAGAAGGTGACGCAGAGAGGGACCCCGTGTCCCAGCAGCTGCACAGGAGGCGTCCCCCCAAGAAAACCAAACCGCACAGTAACTTGTACATGAATGTCCACTGCAACCTCAGAGTCCACTGACGGACGAATGGCTACACACAGCGTGTCCCCACCACACATACGCGTCCCGCGGCCATGAACAGGAGGCGCTTACACACGCAGCCCCGGGGACAGACCCCAAGTCCACAATGCAGACACAGACACAGAAGGCCACAGGGGGTGCGAGTGCACGTGTGTGACACACCCACAACAGGCTCCTCTATGGACAGGAAGGGGGCTCACGGGGGGGGGGGGCGGCTTCCTGTGTAGTACATTACAAAATGTGAAGTTTCTTGGGGTGATAAAATATTCTGGAATTAGGTGGTGGTGGTGATGATGGTTGTAGATCTGTGCGAACATACTAAAAACCACTGAACTGTATACTTTAAAGGGTGACTTTTTTTTTTAAAGATTTTATTTATTTATTTGACAGAAATCACAAGTAGGCAGAGAGGCAGGCGGAGAGAGAGGAGGAAGCAGGCTCCCTGCTGAGCAGAGAGCCCGATGTGGGGCTCGATCCTGGCACCCTGGGATCATGACCTGAGCTAAAGGCTGAGGCTTTAACCCACTGAGCCACCCAGGCTCCCCATAAAGGGTGACTATTACGATATGCGAGTTACGTCTGCGTATGAATGTTTTTTTAATTTTATTTTTTTTTATTTACTTGATAGAGATCACAAGTAGGCAGAGAAGCAGGCAGAGAGGGAGAAGGAAGCAGGCTCCCTGCTGAGCAGAGAGCCCGATGCGGGGCTCGATCCCAGGACCCTGAGACCATGACCTGAGCCGAAGGTAGAGGCTTAACCCACTGAGCCACCCCCGAATGAATTTTTTTACAGAGTCTGCAGCAGCTCACTGGGGACCTGCCCGGTCACAGTGAACCGGTCCCGTTTGTCTCAAGGACTCTGATCTCCTCGAAGGCCCCAGGCCTTTTGGAGAAGGAGTCAGTAGCTTCATTCACATCTCCCCTGCTCTGCCAGAGAACCTTCTCACACCTTTCATTCGTGGCGCCCAGTTCTTCATCCATAGAAAGGACTGACCGAGGGAGAGGACAGGTGAGGATGAACCCAGCAAGGGACCACTAAAGGTTAATCTAGCCACATGGTGAAGCTATGCACACAGAACGGGTTCCACTGATCTGGGTGCAAAGAGAACAGGCAAGTTCTAGAGATCTGGTTGCCTTACAACAAAGCACAACTTTTTTTTTTTTTAAGATTTTTTATTTATTTATTCGACAGGCAGAGATCACAAGCAGGCAGACAGGCAGGCAGAGAGAGAAGGGGAAGAAGCAGGCTCCCCACTGAGCAGAGAGCCCAAGGTGGGACTCGATCCCAGGACCCTGAGACCATGACCCGAGCCGAAGGCAGAGGCTTTAACCCACTGAGCCCCCCAGGCGCCCCACAACAAATCACAACTTTGAAGGGTAAAAGCAATCAATATCTTAGGAGACACAGAAGAAACCACTTCCAAAACAGCCCCAGTGAGCAACAAGCGAGCGCAGGTTAAGGACGGTGCACCTTTTCTCTATAGGAATGCACAGTAAATACTCTTGCCTCGGCGGCCACACTGTCCCTGTCACAACTGCTCCTTCCGTTCTACCATTGTGAGGAGGAAGCTGACAGAGACATGTCAATGCATGCTGTGTGCTGATAAAACTTTATTTACAAAAACAAGCAGTGGGCCACATTGCTCTATAGACCAGTTTGCTGACCCCAGAACCAGACGCCCAAAGTTTACCCTTTAAGAAACAAAACCTCTACTTCACCCCTTCTAAAGGGGCACCTGAGTTCCACTGCCCATTTCCCTGAATTCTGAAATCATAGCGAAACAGAGAAAGCCACAATCCAGCCCATGCTTAGTCCTATCGGCCTTGTGGCCTTGGAGATCAACCCTGAACATGATTCTCAGACCACCGGGAACAGCTGACGTGAAACGGCCGGGGAGCACACAGGACTGTTCATCCCACACTGACCAATCCTCCACGGAGGTCACTGCCACCCCCTCAACTCTGCTCCGTGGACGTGAGCTGGGAGGTGATTAGGCCGTGCCCTGTCTTCTTATGAGCCAAAGCCTTGGACCACCATCAGAGGCCACCTCCTTAAAACCCTCTGTCCCCCTATTTATTAGGAAAGCACGGGGAGCGGAGGCACCTGAGGGGCTCAGTCGGCTAAGTGTCTACCTTCAGCTCAGGTCATGATCCCAGGGTCCTGGGATCAAGTCCCACATCAGGGTCCCTGCTCAGTGGGGAGCCTGCTTCTCCCTCCACCTGCCGCTCCCCCCACCTGTCTATATGCACGCACTCTCTCTCTCTCTGACAAATAAATAAAATCTTTTAAAAAACGAAAAAAGGAAGGTACTAGAGGAAGTAGACAGCCTTAAAGCCCAGATCCCCTGGGCAACGGGATTCTTTCAAAGGTATTTCAAAAACAATTCTCCATTCTTTTTTTTTTTTTAAGAGTTTATGTATCAGAGAGGGAGCGAGTGAGCACACATAAGCAGGGGGAACAGCAGGCAGAGCGGGCAGAGGAAGAAGCAGGCTCCCCATCCAGCGAGAAGCCTGATGCAGGACTCGATCCCAGGACGCTGGGATCATGACCTGAGCCGAAGGCAGACGCTTAGCCATCTGAGCCACCCAGGCGCCCCATAATTCTCCATTCCTAAAGCTCCCGGTCAGCACTCAACTGTGAGAGGTCACCATTTCCTGTAGGGCATGGGGATGGGGTGAATATGCCCTTCGATGAGCCCAGAAGCACTGTCCCACCTGCTCCGCGTGACATAGATGAGGCCGCTCAAGCCGGGTGATCCCAGCATCCCCCAGAACACACGTCAAGTGTGGCCCAGGCATCAGACGCTGAAGGACCAGAGCACAAATGTGAGCACGTGGACGGGAAAAGAAACAGCCCACAGACCAAACCCCAGACGGGCTTCTAGGCTCCTCGGCCTGGACCCCGGACATCCGTAAACTCGGGACCAAACAGGAGCCACCGTCTCCCAGAAGGGCGGGGGCAGGCCTGGCAGGGGCTGTGGCCGGCAGCACCCTGCTCTCCTGCGGCCACCTGGGCCCAGGGGCCTGAGCACTTACTTCAAAAACCCAGTTGTAGCCAAGGCCGCGAGGAGAGGTGCCCCGGGAACTGGCACGGGTTCCTTATCAGGTCCCAGCAATGGTGACGGTTCCTAAAATGCAAAATAAAAGCATGATTAACTAAACTGACCACACGTTTAAACCTTAAGTCCAGATTCTACTCCGAACAGCTGCGCGTAGCCCAAGGACATCACCTTCATTTAAACATTTCCAATTCCTTGCCAATTTGCAAGAACACTAAAATCCATAGCTATAAGCACTTTCCCCGTTGAAGTCCTCCCGTGACTGCCCATTTTAAGCTCAGCTCCTAAAATCAGTTGCAGAGAAAGTGAGAGGCTCCACGAAACAATTAAATTAAACCAAAGAAGCTTCTGGAAACTTTCAAGTATGGGCAGCCTCTGAGAGGTTTATGAGAAGTTCTGCCTCCTCCAAACCCCCACAGCCAGAAAGGCAACCCTCCAATGGGGAGTGTCACAGGGACAACACCAATGCCCAGCAGCCACCACGCGCGCCCCAGCAGACAGAGAGCTCGTGGAGAGAGCAGAGCAGGGGCTGCACAGAGCCAAGATCCCACGGGGGCAGGGTCCCAACCACTGACTTTGCAGCTGGGCATAGAGACCCCCAACACTGACCGAACGGACGCAGGACAAGACTCCCAAGACCCCTGACGGTCCAGGCTGTGGCCACTACCTTGACTCTCCCACCCTCTCTGCCCCCCCCCCTCCCCAGCCCCAGCCCCCCCCCCCCACCCCTGTGCCTTCTCGAGCCTGCCATCCAGGACTCCAGCGTCCCCTATGCCCGTCTCCCTGGGCAGGGCAGCTCCCCCCACCCCCGTGTTCTGTGGCTTCGTTAAATGCAGTTTCACACACTTTCTCCACATAACACAAGCTTCACCCACACCCCTCATGGTGTGCGATGTAGGCTGGAATTTTCTCTTATTTTTCTCTGGTTTTTAAAATTCCTGGGCATGACCCCATTAAACATATCTCACTGTCTTTTAAAAGGTCAGGCCCGGGCTTGAACGACAACAGCAAGATGGGGGATCGCAGGACCTCGGGCTGCACACACCTTCTGGGCGAGGTAAACCACTGGGGGCTCTCCCGATGGCTCCTGGGCCAAGATCTCCCACCTGTGCGGCTGAAGCCTTCCCCGCTCCACAGCCAGGCCGGCACCTGCCATGGGCAAGGCTCAAGTCTGAGGATCTGAGGACTGGGGAAGCCTTCCGGGAGCTGTAGCTGGCAGTCACAGCCCCCAAAATGTCCTGCTCCTAAACGCTGCCGCCACCTGGGGCCACGCCCCCTTCCACAACAAAAGGGACTCTGCAGGGGGGATTAAGTGAAGGACCCCGAGTTGGGAAGAGGATCCCGGATTATCTGGGGGGCCCCATGTCCCCACAAGAGTGGAGCAGGAGGCTCAGAGTCAGAGAAAGAGACAACACCAGCAGAGGTCACACAAACACACCACGCAGACGGAGGAAGGGGAATGGGACGCCGCCGGAGCCTCCAGGGGGAGCCCGCCCTGCCCACCCCCTGACGGTAGCAGCCCAGGGAGACCAGGTCTGGCTTCTGGCCTCCAGATCCAAGATCATCACTGGGCGCTGTTTTAAGTCACTAAGGCTACGGTTGGTTCCAACAGCACAAGGAGACTACCACGGCAGCTTCGAGGTGCGTTTCCTCCATTTCAGGGGGGCTGAGGGGTCTTTCCATTTCCACGGACAGCACAGGGAACTGCAGGCCCCCACCTTTCACTCCTGTGTTGATGGGATCCCGCATCTCCCTCATCACTTGGAACTGTCCCTGTGGGGGCTGTTCCCAGGCCGGGCATGGGCCGCCCCTACCAGCACATGGCCGGAAAGACAGAGAGACCACCAGGGCCTGGGCTTCTCAGCTGGACAGACCTCAGTCTGCTGCTCCCCGGGGCTGCCGGGCCACCAATGCCGTGGGTCCTTCGGCCCTCACGCTCTGGGGGCCAAGAGCACTGACACCCATGCTGGGAGGCTGGAAGCTCTGGGGCCAGGGTGAGGCCCCAATTCCTGGGCCAGAGCCCGAAGTGAGGCCTCCATCCACCCTGACCCACGTCCACAGTGGACCAGGGGCGAGGTTCACCTGCCTCCACGGCTGGCTGCCACCCACCCAGGCGGCTCTGGGATGCCAGGGCCTGGCCTCAGACAAGGCCACAGGCTCACTGGGCACAAAGCAGTCCGGGGCTGAGGGATCAAAGGGCCCCGAAGTGTGGGCCAGGCATGGTGACTTCCCCCCAGATAGAACAACATGGAAACTGGGAAGAATGACTTTGCAGGGGTGACACCTGACTGCCCGCCTCTGCCAGGGGACCAAGGCCAGCGTCGGCAGTGACAAGCCATCCCCTGAGATGGCATCAGGAGGACACTTGACTCAGGGGTCTTCCTCCCCAAGCCCATCCCCTCCAGGTCTCACCATGAGAAAAGCCCCAGACAAATCCAGGGAAGAGGCTTCCTACCAAACCCTGTCCTGTCCGCCGTGCCACCATCAAGGAGCACCAAAACCCAGGGAAGTCTGAGAAACAGTCCCAGCCCAGAGGAGCCCAAGGAGACATGACGACTCCGTGTCACGTGGGAGCCAGGGACAGGGTCCTGGGACGGAAAAGGGACACTGGGGGAAACTAAGAAAATTGGAATAAATTGTGCACTTTGCTTACTGAGAGTGTATCAACACAGGTCCATTAACTGCGACAGGGTCCCAGCCCAATGGAAGAGCCCAGCGGGGATTCAGTGGGGGGGCAGGGGTGGGGGGATAACACTCTCAATTTCTTTCCAAATCCAAAATGGTTTTTCTTTTTTTTTAAATAAGGTTTCAGTAATTTTTAAAAGAAAGCAAAAGAAAAAGGCCCAGGCAGGCTGGGTTTGATGCCTCCCATTGCCCAGGCTGGCCCGGCCCAGCTGCTGACCTCACTGTGGGTCCCGGGAAATCTGGGGCGCTAAGAATAGAACCCGGGAGGGGAGTCCGGTTGCAGCAAGGTGAGAGCCTCCAGTGACGGCCTGAGACATCAGACATTGAGGCCCCTAAAAGGCACAGTCTGACCATTTTCTCTCTTGAAGAGGCTCAATCTGACCATTAGAAGATGTAGTTGTTCCAACGTGCCCACTGTGAGCAGGCAGGTGCTGAGACAGCGTGCAAAGCGGCCTCTGCAAAGGGCAGGCAGGTGGGGCCAGGAAGCAGCAGCAGCAGGAAACAGGGAATGAGCCAGCTGTACCTAAAGGCCGCGGCATTAGGAACTGCCACCAGCTGGTGGCATCTCCGGGGACCCTGCGGGCTTGGCCTCCCCACCCTGGGTGAGGTAGTCCAGTCCCCTGGCCCTATCAGCTCTCAGCTCCCCAGGGCTGACCCTTGGGGTGGGTTCGGAGGGCTAGCCCCCACCAGCCCACACTGCTCACTCTTGCCCTGGAGTTGCACGTGGGGTTCTGAGGGGCAAAGTGCTGAGCAGGCAGCCTCTGGGCCAGACGGGAAAGGAGCCCTCACCCTGCTCACACAGCGACCTGACCCAGAAGGGCTTACTGTCTGCCTGCTCTTCTATAGCCACGAGCCCCAAGGGGCAACCCTCCCCAGGAGATGCGATCATGAAGGACACAGGACCCCCAAGAAGGTATGCCCAATGACCAAAGCAAGGACAATTCAGGAAACAGGATAAATCGTGAGTGTTCTAGACCATAAGCTCCAGGACATAACAAATACGTGTAAGTCTTCACCGACGCAAAATGAAAAACACACCATAAGTGAGAGAGAAGGGACTGCCCTCTTCCACAAAGGAATTCTAATCGGAACATGGAGAAGCAGCGAGGCTGCCAGAGAGTCGCGGTGTGAGCATCACAGTAACAACTACGGCAGCGAAGACCCACAGACGGGCGCTGCAAGGCACAGGCAAAAGTTTGAGAGGAAACAAGATATTCGCATAGTCCCCAAAGGGAAAATTCATAACTTTCCAGTGGAGGCTCCTGGCCGGCTCCTCCATAACCATGGGATCGAGCCTGACATCACCAGAAGAGAGACACACCAACATCCTGCTCGGAGAAGGCAGCTGGCCCCAAACTGTGTCACCTTCCTCTGATCCCAAGAAAACACCGGACAGAGCCAAGTGGAGGGACATTCCGCAAAATCCCTGACCTCTGCTCTCCAAACGCGTTGAGGTCACAAACGATCAGGAAAGACCGAGAAACAGTCCGAGCCCAGAAGAGCCAGGGAAGACTTGAAACTAAATGCGTGACAGGGTCCCAGACGGGGCTCTGGGGCAGAAAAGGGCCATGCGTGTGACAAGTAGGGGAATCCAAAGAAATGCTAAATACTATTCCTCCATGCTCCTTGCTTACTTTGGGTCATTTTCCTCCAGTTATGCTAGATGCTAACATAGGGAGGTGGCTGAAAAGGACCCAAGAACTCTCTGTACTGTCTTTGTAACATTTCAGTAAGTCTAAAATTATTTCAAAATAAAAACTTAAAAAAAAAAAAAAGCAGCAGCAGCATCAGAAGAAGAAGAAAAAGCCAACCTTTACCTCTGTCCTATGAAGCTCACTGCACAGCAGGGTTTAGCTGGAAGAGGAGAGTGGCTGTAAAAAGATCCAAACTGATAAGAAAAGAAAAAGCAAGCTGACACCACACTACCATCGAGTTTCAGGACCCGATGAAGACCAACCTGCCAAATACAAGTTTCAGGTCCTTCCTGCTTGAAAGCGATGAAAAAGCGACATATTTCGCCAATCTCTGCATACTGGCAAAAGAGGCTCTTATTTACAAATAGCTCACCAAATCCCCATATCCTCACGGACGCCACAATCCCACTGCAGAAGTTGCAAGGGAAGTGGTAGGCACCCCAGGCTGTCTGGATGGATCCCAACTAAGAAGGGTCTGGTCTCATTGCATGGTAAGAACCATATCAGTTTCCTCAACACCTACCCCCAAGACCAGATCTAACTCGGGGTGACAAAACCACAGTAAGCAAGACAGTGTGGAACCAGCATAAAGATGGACATGGAAATTAGTGCAAGAGAGTTGACATCAGCCCAGAAATAAACCCACCCTTGTGAAGCCAAGTGATTTTCAAGGAGGCTTCCCAGACCTTTCCACGGGGAAAGAACGGTCTTTTCAACAACGGGATACCCACGGGAAAAAGAAATGAAGCCGGACCCCTACCTCACACCACATGCAACTCAGCTCAAAAGGATCACACACTTAAACTCAGGAGCTACAACTGTAAAACTCGCAGGAGATAACACACGAATTCAGCTTGCTGACTGTGGGTCAGGCAATGGTTTCTAGATGCCGCACCAACAGCACAAGCAACAAAGGAAAGAACAGATAAATTAGACTGTGTGCTTCAAAGGACACGGTCAAGAAAGGGAAGACCACCCAGGGAATGGGTGATGGTATCTGCGGATCTTCTACCGCATCAGGGACTTGTATCCAGAATCTATAAAGAACTCTTAAGGATCAACGACAGAAAGACAACCTGATCTGCAAACAGATGAAAGATCTGAAGGGACGTTTCTCCAAAGAAGATAAACAGCCAACCTGCACATGAGAAGATGCTCGACATCATAGCGACAGAGCAAGGGAGAAAAAAAAGAACCCAAAACTCCAGAGAAAGTGATGACAGGGCAGTTGGGGCCTGTCACTGAGGTGACAGAGCCATATCACTGTGAGGATTACACTCGTCACAGCAATGTCATGTCCTTCTATGTTCTCTCAGGCTTTCTCCCTGGAGAGCACGGTGGGGTCAGGGTAACAAGCCCGGGCTCCAGGGACTTGGGCCCAGCTCCAGCCTTGCAACCTGGGCCAAGTTCCTACCTTCTGGGCCTCGGTTTCCTCATCTGTAAAGTGGGGTCACCATGTTAATGCCCTACTCAGGCAATCGTGGGGGGTTAAATGAGGCAAGTGACAGAAGGGCTTAAAGGACTCCCTGGCACACCATAAGCCCTCAACCAATGGCAGGCGTTTGGGGCCTGGTCATCAAAGTGGTTCATGCAGGCAAATCTGCAGGCAATCTGAAGATGGGGCGGTGAAGTGCCCTCACCATGCTCCCAGCGGCCATGCAGGACGGCCCGGAAGGGCAATCTGGCAACACCTCTTTTATAGAAAACCCCCACCTCCTTCCACCCAGCCACCCTTCAGCCTTATGTCTGGGACACACAACCCACCCATCCACCCACACTCCTCTGTAGGACCTTCCTCTGCAGGATCTGGAGCCCCAAGGGCTGCCAACAACTTGGCACCTGGCAGAGGAGGAGGAGGGTGCAGGTAAATAAAGACCTGGGACGGAGCACCAGGCCTGGCGACAGTCCCACCTAGGTGTTGTGAATCATAAGATGCCTCGAGGCGAGGTGCCTGGGTCTGCGGGCCACACAGCACACAAGTCGCATGTTGGAAAGGAAGGAGTATGCAAGTCTTTCTTGCTGTGGCTGGGGGCACAGATCAGGGAGGGAAGGAGACAAGAGTGGCGCCTCACAGCACTGAATAAGGATGGGCTTTCAGCCCACGGTGCCAGGACAAGGGGGCAACAATCTGGGAAAAGACAGACCCCTACCTCACACCACCTGCAAGAATGAGCTCCAAATGGAGGAGGGGTCTGCTTGGAAAGCATGTGACCATAGGAGTACTGGAAAAAACATGGTGAATTCCCCTCTAATTCAGCATACAAAAAGGGTTTTCCAATTAGCACTCTGGATCCAGAGGCAGTAAAAAAAGAAAGATCATAAACTTGACTCTATCAAAAATTATTTTAAAGCACACACATTTCTTCGGGGCAAAAAAAAAAAAAAAAACCCACCCCCCCGATATTAAAATATCCCATTGCAGGGGCCCCCGGGTGGCTCAGTCAGTTAAGCATCTGACTCCTGATTTTGGGTCAGATCATGATCTCAGGGCTGTGAGCTTTAGCCTGGCCGCGGGCTCAGCACTCAGTGGGGAGTCTGCTTGAGATTCTCTCTCCCTCTCCCTCTGGCTCTCCCTGTGCTCATGCTCTCTATCACTCTCTCTAAAATAAATCAATAAATCTTTTTTAAAAAGAGTCAAAATGCAACTGGGAAACTCAGAGCAAATATTTACAAAGAGACCACTAAAGGGCCCATCTCCCTAATGTATATTAAAGTTTTAAAAGCAGGAGGAGGGGCGCGCCTGGGTGGCTCAGTCAGTCAAGCCTCTGCCTTCATCTCAGGTCATGAACCCAGGGTCCTAGGAATGAGCCCCACATCGGGCTCCCTGCTCATCAGAGACCCTGCTTCTCTCTCTCCCTCTGCTGCTCCCCCTGCTTGTGCTCTCACTCTGTCTCTGTCAAATAAATAAATAAAGTCTTTCAAATAAAATAAATTTTAAAAAATTGGGGGGGGTGAGTAAGTCCAGTTGAAAAAAGGGTGAAAAGTATGAACAGGCAGTTCACAGAAAAGATATAAAAATGGCCCCTGACATGTTAAACATGGCTCAGCCTCACTCCTCATTCCAGAAATGCTAATTAAAAACCACACTGAGGGGCGCCTGGGTGGCTCAGTGGGTTAAAGCCTCTGCCTTCAGCTCAGGTCATGATCTCAGGGTCCTGGGATCGAGCCCCACATCGGGCTCTCTGCTCAGCAGGGAGCCTGCTTCCTCCTCTCTCTCTGCCTGCCTCTCTGCCTACTTGTGATCTCTGTCAAATTAAAAAAAAAAATCTTTAAAAAAATAAAAAAACCACACTGAGACCCCACTTCTCACATCTCTCAGATTGGCAGATAATTTTTATTAAATAGAACAGCACATCCTGCTGGTTGAGGCTGTGGGGACCACGCCCCACAGGGCCGACAGGAGTAAACCCACACCACCCTCTGGAAGGGGACTGGGCAGAAGCTGACAAAACACACTGACACTTAACTTTTGACAATCTCACTGCTGGAAATCCACCCTGAAGACATTCTTCCAAGAATACAAAAACACCTCATACACAAGGGCATTCGCTGCAGCACCATTTACACCTGCGAGACCCTGGAAACACCCTCAATGCCCCCGCACGGCAGAGGCTGGGTTAACTGCTGGGCCCCACTGCAGACAACATGCAGAAGAGGACGTGGCCACGGTCAGGTGAGGTGGTTTCTGGGTTGCGTCCTTCAGGGAAAAGAGTAAATTTTTTTTTTTTTAATTTTATTTATTTATTTGACAGACAGAGATCACAAGTAGGCAGAGAGGCAGGCAGAGAGAGAGGAGGAAGCAGGCTCCCTGCCGAGCAGAGAGCCCGATGCGGGGCTCAATCCCAGGACCCTGGGATCATGACCTGAGCCGAAGGCAGAGGCTTAACCCACTGAGCCACCCAGGCGCCCCGAAAAGAGTAAATTTTAAGAGGGATCCCCACGATGCCACACTTCATGTGAAAAAAGTGGAGCCATAAGAAAAGAAGCCCAGGACTCGTGAGATCGTGCCCAACAGGGAGGAGCGAGGACACTTTTCTCCAGACGCCTCTGTGCACTTGGATTTGGAACCATGCTAACATCCTACCTACTGAATGAATGAACAAAATCAATGAGAGCTGATGGGGGCGAGGGGAATTCAACAACAAATACAGAACAGAGATAATTAAAATGGACCATATTCCAGGTAAAAACAGAACCACCAAGAAGAAAAGGAAGAACTAACCCAGCCTGCTTTGAAACATGATTTTGGAACCAACTGCCCCGGAAATAAAGATACAACAAAATATTAACTTCTACTCCACAGGCTTCTTCTACTCTTGGTGATGAGGTGGGTTCTTGCTGGCAGAGAGGGAATTATAAATAAGGAAGGGGAAGACGGCATGGAGCTTGTGTGGGAGACTGGGACTGGGAAGTAGCAGTGTGAACTCATGGGTCGCAGTGCATATATGAGGATGACCGTAAGCAGAAACGTCTGAGTGTGTGTGTGTGTGTGTGTGTAAGATATATACACATACACACACACACAGGAACGCTAAATATATGCATGTGTGGGTTTACTCCCAGCTCTAGCCAACAGGAGGGCCCAGAAGCAAAGACACCCCAGTGCAACGAGCACAGTGAACACTGAGATCTTGGTTTCTAAATGTCATTGTCCACAAGAAGAACCAAGGCTCACTGGAGAAGTGGTGAACCCAGAACAAAGGGCAGCAAGAGTACAGGAGAGGCCTGGAACACTGGCTGTGTTTCAAAGTTAGGAAACACCCTGGGAGTGGCGAGGACATGTCAAAAGACACAAGGAGCCAGCATGATGGGGCTCTCCATCCGGATACATTTGGGACCACTGGAGCAACCAAACACATAATGTTGGCACTGAATTATAACCTACTGTCAGGTAAGAATCCACGAGTCCACATGGATATAAATAAGCAAATAGGATGGGGCGCCTGGGTGGCTCAGTGGGTTAAGCCTCTGCCTCCAGCTCAGGTCATGATCTCAGGGTCCTGGGATCGAGCCCCGAATCAGGCTTTCTGCTCAGCAGGGAGCCTGCTTCCCTCTCTCTGTGCCTGCCTCTCTGCCTACTTGTGATCTCTGTCAAATAAATAAATAAAATCTTTTAAAAAAAATAGGGAAGAGACAGCCAGCTGGTCCTTATAGCAGAATGCCCACTAACAAATGCAAAAGGGGGGGGGCGCCTGAGTGGCTCAGTCCATTAGGTGTCTGCCTTCAGCTCAGGTCATGATGCCAGAGTCCTGGGATCGAGTCCCCACATCGGGCTCCCAGCTCTGTGGGGAGTCTGCTTCTCCCTCTGACCTTCTCCCCTCTTGTACTCTCACACTCTCTCTCTCCCAAATAAATAAATAAAATCTTAAGGAAAAAAAAAAAAAAACACCGGATGCTGGAGGAGCAAACAAGGAGTCCCACCCACATGGTCTCAGGCTACGTCCCTGCCAGAATCTACTTACTAGATACAAATCAGACAATAATCCCTACCCCTTCAGGGTAGAGAAACCTCCTTAACCAAGTGATGGCGGTTAATATCACCAGAAATGGAACACACTGACACCAGGAGCCTCCGGATACTATATGCTAAGAAGGATGCAAGGTCACTTCCAGGACGTTCCTGCCAAAAGTGTATAACGGCGTGAAACCATCAGACAAGCCCAAACTGAGGGACACCCTGCAGAATCACCAGCCTGTCCTCTCCCAAACGTCAAAGTCATGGACTCCGAACACAGCCCCGGGAACTGTTCCAGACTGAAACAAATGAAAGCAGCCAGACAACCGAATACGGGGTACAATCCTGGACTCTCTTTTGAGAATTCTGAGAATTCATTCCCTGATTTGGCTCATTTGCTAAGAGCATCCCTTGTCTGGAAGAACCAAACCCTGAAGTATTTAGAGGGGAAGGGGCAGATCTCTCCAACAGTTCAGGAAAAATGCAGAGAGTGTGCAAAGGATGGAGCAGATGAGCAAATCGGCAGCGCTCGAGCAACCAGGAGAAGCGCACCCAGGAACTGGTCTTGCAACTTCTCTGTAGATCGGAAGTTATGTCTCCAAACACCTGAATTACAAACGATGAAAAGGAAGCGCTTGGATTGGGGAAGTAAAAATGGGAGGGACTGCTTGGACGGAAGGCCAGGGAGCCCAGGAGGGCCGAGGGCACGGCTGCCAGCGCCTGCTTTGGAGCGTCAGGGACAAGCCAGCCCACCTCCGTCTTCACTTGGCTCCACAGGGTCAAGGAAGCAGCGTGGGCAAGGGGCTGGAGCCACACCGAGACGGGGGCGGATGCCAGCATCCTTGGGGCCCCCAACCAAGCTCCCTGCAAAAAGCCAGGGGCCTGGCAGATGCTCAAAACACACGTCCATTCTTTATCCAGATGTATAGGTCTTAGATGTGCCACAATTCGCCATTCAGAACCATGGTCGGTAACAAAATGGTCTTCCTGTGTCTCTGCCCGTGTCCCCTGCAATCCACGCAGGCTCTGGGAGGGGCCGGGGCTGGACAACACAGAGGAATACAGGTGATGCGCTCAAAGACCAACCGCTCCTCCCTCGTGGCCTGGTGTCTGCTCAGGTTTACCGGCCTCTCTGAAAGCCACCCTCCCTCTAGAGTCCGCTCTGGGCCCTCCCGCAGAGCTCGTGCCAGGACAGGTGAACCCACGTGCAGGCATGGCTCTAAACACCTGGCATGTCCGATCAGCCCCAGGAAGCAGGCATTGTCATCAGAGCCCATTTCACGGATGAGGAAACTGAGGCACCGGGGGGTAGGGGACTTGTCTGAGACCACACGGCCAGCCAGGGGGCAGCCGCGCTCTACGTGGATCACCAGCCCACGCGGACCAGCAGGGAGACCCGTGGAAAACACACAGCTCTCCTCCCGCCCGCAGCTTCTAGATGGCAGTCTTTATGAACTCTCTAAGAATGCAAGCAGGAAAATAGAGGCCAACGTTTTTATAATCTTGGTGGGGCAGAGGGGAGGCGGAGGAGCGCTCTCCAAGGAGGTCACAAGACCAGGAGCTTTAAAGACAAATCTGGCAATAAACTTGGAAACATTCTATGTACCAACACATCGAAAATAAAGCTGAAAGATAAATGAGAAACTGAGAAAAAAAAAAAAAAGGTGACACAAAAGGGTGCTAACAGCCCTAATGCAGGAAAGGATGTTCCAAAACACTGCTTCTCAGCCAGAGTGATCCAGCCCCCAGGGCACAATGGACAACGTCTGGGGACATCTGTGGCTGTCATACAGGGGTGGGGGGCTCCTGACATCGTGGGTGGGCACCAAGGATGCTGCTCAGCCCCCACGGCACCCTGGACACCCCCCCCCAAGAGAATGTCCTGGTTCAAAGACATCAAATAGTTTGAGAAATCCCGTTGTAAGTCAAGAGAAAATATAAACCAACCCCCAGTCTAATGGATGGCTATGAACTGGCAATTTTAAAAAAAAAAAAAAAGAGGTGACGAGGAGGTGACAGTTAAAGGACAGACAGAAGCTGGGGCTGTGCCCCATATAATGGAAGCCTCCAGCCACCATGGGAGCCTCCAGCCCAACCATCTTCCATGGACAACGGAGCGACGTGACTCAAGACAGAAAAGGCGTCTGCACTCACACAATCTTCCCTCAAAGGACCGGCAGCGAGGATGTTCACCGCAGCGTGGTTTTAAAGAGAAAAAAAAAAACCACATAGCCCAAAGAGAAACACATCCACGTCCCTACAAAAATGGAGGCGTACAGAGCCAATGACCAAGAGAGCCTTGGCCAAGACACCAGGGATGGTTATCTCTGGGGGCTGGGGACACTGGTCATTCACACAGACTTCTCTTCAGAGATAATACTCATCCTGACTGTCATAACAATAAAGAAGAGCCCACCTCGAGATGGGGCCTGACACCCAGAGGTCCTGTCCCCCGGCAGCCCAACCTGCTGGTCCCTCCATGTAGAAAGGAACCAGTCTCAGGGGAAAGAGGCAAAGCACCCTGCGAAGACGCCATCACCAGAAGGATTACAGTAGCCGCGAGCCCCCTAATTCAAACTTAAAATGCCTAGCCCAGCTGGGGCGCTGGGAAACAATCTGGCAGTTTCTTCGAGTGTTAAACACGGAGTCTCCCTACGAGCAGCAATTGCACTCCAAGGCATCCACCGAAGAGAGATGAAGACAAGCGGGCACACGAAACCCGCCACGCGAGCGTCTGGATTCTGCATTAGAGGCATTAGTCACTGTGGCCAAACAGTGGAAAGCATCCAAGTGCGCATCGGTGGCTGAGCGGACACACAAAACGTGGTCCGTGCTCCCACGCGCACGTCCCCGGCCGCCAGCAGGAGCGAGGCGACCCCATGCGCTGCCCCGGGGATGGATCCCGAGCCCACGACGCTCAGGGAGGGAACCAGACACAGACGGCCCCGCGGGGAGTGAGTCCACGGGTGTGACACGCCCAGAACAGGCTCCTCCACGGAGGGGAAACAGGGCAGGACAACTTGAAAGGCACGGGGCGCACAGCATCCTTGTCGGGCGGCGGAGTTCTGGACTCACACAGCAGTGATCGGTACGCCCCCTGGAGATGTACTAAGGACCCGAGAACGGTCCACTCTAAAGGGGAAATGTATGGCGTGGGAATTCTACTTCATAAAGCCGCTACTAAAAAGAAAAAAAAAAGGTACCAAGTCAAAAAATGAATGCATCAGAGCTCCCCGAAGATTGATCGCGGCTTTGATGCTGTTCTGAAGCTTCCACGGAATCCATCCAGAGCGCCAAGGCCCCCCGCGTTGGCCGCCTCTGGTCCCCTGCCCTGTCCCGACACGGCCATGCAGGCTGCCCCCCTAGGCTCTCACAAAAGGGGTCGGTTAATGAGCAGGTCACAAGCCCCCCCTCCCCCGCCGGCCTTCCCAGATCGGTGGCTAGGCTGAGTACCAGGCAGCCTTAAAGACCAAGGACCTGCCCGCCTGCGAGTGGGCATGACCCGCTGACCCAGATCTGGAATCCGGGGACATGATCAGAGCCACAGACCAGTCAGCTGAGATGGGACAAGGGAGAAGAGGCCAAAACACACGCAGGGTGATGACAGAGAGTTAGGGCCCTCCTAAGCCCGAGCCTGAGACAACTACCTTCAGGGGCAGCAACTCCAAGAGGGCTGTGACTCGCTCATTTCACCGAGCAGGGAGTCTGGGCAAAAGCTGGGCACCACGCACACAGACCAACGCATGAGCGGCCTTGAAAAACCCAAGCTCGGATTGCGCGAACTTAATCCCCAGCAACCTGAGCTCAACTGCAATCAGCACAGATTTGCCTCCAAAAATACTGGAAATTCTGATAAGTTAAGGTGCATATAAGACCTAGAGCGGTCACTGGAAGATACTTCAAAAAATGCAGTGGAAAAATCATTAAAGGCATTAAAACATTACACTAGAAAATACGCACTTAACGCAAAAGGCGGCAGCAAAGGAAAGGAACCAAAGGCCAGAGGCAAAAAACAAAAGGAAAATCACAGTTGTCAATCCAACTATATCAATAATGACATTCAATGTGGACAGAGGGGCACCTGGGTGGCTCAGTCATTAAGTGTCTGCCTTTGGCTCAGGTCATGATCCTGGAGTCCTGGGATTGAGCCCCACATCAGGCTCTCTGCTCAGTGGGGACTCTGCTTCTCCCTCTCTCTCTCCTTCAGCCCCTCCCCACCACTCATTCTCTCTCTCAAATGAATAAACTCTTTTTAAAAAAAATTTTTAGGGGCGCCTGGTTGGCTCAGTGGGTTAAAGCCTCTGCCTTCAGCTCAGGTCATGATCCCAGGGTCCTGGGATCAAGCCCCGCATCAGGCTCTCTGCTCAGCGGGGAGCCTGCTTCCCTTCCTCTCTCTCTCTGCCTGCCTCTCTGCCTACTTGTGATCTCTGTCTGTCAAATAAATAAATATTTTTTTAAATTTTCAAAAAAAATTTTTAAAAGGAAACTCAAAAGACTCCACCAAAAAGTTGCTAGAACTGATACATGAATTCAGTACAGCTGCAAGAAACAAATACCAAGGTACAGAAATCTGTTGCATTTCCTTCCATCCGCCAACAATGAAGCAGCAGAAAGAGAAATTAGGGGATCAATCCACTTACAACTGCACGCAAAGTAATAAGATACCCAGGAATAAACCTAAGCAAAGAGGTAAAATACTTGTGCTCTGAAACCTACAGAACACGCATGAAAGAAACCGAAGATGACACAAACAGAAAAACATTCCATTCTCCTGGACTGGAGAACAAATACTGTTAAAATGTTTATAGTACCCAGAGCAATCTACACATTTAATGCCTTCCCGATCAAAATACCAACAGCGTTTTTCATAGAGCCAGAACAAACAATCCTACAATTTGTGTGGAACCACAAAAGACCCCATATAGCCAAAGGAATGTTGAAAAAGAAAACCAAAGCTGGTGGCATCACAATTCCAGACTTCAGGTTATATTACAAAGCCGTAGTGATCAAGACAGTGTGGTACCGGCACAAAAAACAGACACACCGATCAACAGAACAGAAAACCCAGAAATGAACCCAGAATTATTTGGTCGACTAATCTGCAACGAAGCAGGAAGGCAGTCTCTACCACAAATGGTGTGGGGGAAACTGGACGGCCACATGAAGAAGAGTGAAACTGGACCCGTTTCTTCCACCACACACACAAAAACTCAACATGGATGAAAGCCCCCAATGTGATACATGAAGCCATGAAACCACAAAGATCCTAGAGGAGAACACAGGTAATAACCTCTTTCACATTGGCCAAAGCAACTTCCTACTAGACACCTCTCCAAAGACAAGGGAAGCAAAAGCAAAAATAAACTACTGCGATTTCATCATAATAAAAAGCTTCGGGGCAACTGGGTGGCTCATTGAGTTGAGCATCTGACTCTTGATTTCAGCTCAGGTCATGATCACGGGTCGTGAGATCGAGTCCCACGTCAGGCTCCCCACTCAGCAGGGAGTCTGCTTCTCTCCCTCTGCCCGTCCCCCTCCACACACATACGCACACATATGTGCACTCTCTCGCTCCCTCTGAAAATAAAGATACAAAATCTTTTAAAAAAATAAATAATAAAATTTAAAAGCTTCCTTGCAGCTAAGGAAATGACCAACAAAACGAAGACAACCTAGGGAATAGAAGAAGATATTCCCAAATGATAGATCCAACACATGGTTAGTATCCAAAATAAAGAACATATTAAACTCAACACCCAAAAAAATGAATAATCGAATTCCAAACTTGGCAGAAGCCATCCACAGACGTTTTTCCAAGGACAACATCCAGATGGCCAACAGACACACGAAAAGATGCTTATCGCCACTTACCATCAGGGAGATGCAAATCAAAACTCCGATGAGCTGCCACCTCACACCTGTCAGGAGAGCTCAAACCAGCAACACAGGAAACAACCGTGCTGGCGGGGAGTGGAGAAAGCGGAGCCTCACGCACGGCGGGCGGGAGCGCAAACCACGGTAGCCGCTCTGGGAAACAGTACGGAGGTGCCTCCAGAGGTTGAAAACAGAAGGAGGTATTTACCCAACGAAGACAAAAGTACTGATTTGCAGGGATACGTGAACCTGATGTTAACAGCAGCATGATCAACAATAGCGAAAGGACGGGAACAGCCCACGCGCCCATCCGCTGATGAACAGATAAACAAGACGTGGTCTACATACACAATGGAGTATTACTCAGCCATGAAAAAGAATGAAATGCTGCCATTTGCACCCACATGGACACAGTCAGAGAATATTCTGCGAAGTGAAAGAAGTCAGAGAAGGGCAAATACGTACGCTTTCACCCATACGTGCGATTTAAGAAACAAGACGAGTGAGCAAAGGGAAAGGGGAGAAAGGCAAATCAATAAACACTTTTTTTTTTTAAGATTTTATTTATTTCCTTGAAAGAGCACGAGCAGGGGGAGTGGGAGAGGGAGAAGCAGGCTCCCCACTGAGCAGGGAGCCCCATGTGGTTCTCGATCCCAGGACTCCGCAATCATGACCTGAGCCGAAGGCAGACTCTTAACGGACTGAGCCACCCAGGCGCCCCCAAGAAACAGACTCTTCACTACAGAGAACACACTGACGGGTTACCAGCGGGGATGTGGGCAGTGGGCTTGGTAGAAATAGGGGATGGAGGTTAAAAATGTACTTGTGATTGACACTGGGTGCCATATGCAAGTATTGAACCATGAAATTCTAACCCGAAACTAACGTTACACGGCATGACTAACTGGAAATTATTTTTTATTTTTTTATTTTTAAAATTATTTATTTTATTATTTTATTTTTTTATTTATTTTTTATTGTTATTTTTTAAATATTTTATTTATTTGAGAGAGTGAGAGAAAGAGCATGAGAGGGGGAGAAGGTCAGAGGGAGAAGCAGACTCCCCGTGGAAATGGGAGCCCGATGCGGGACTTGATCCCTGAACTCCGGGATCATGACCTGAGCCGAAAGCAGACGCTTAACCGACTGAGCCACCCAGGTGCCCCCTAACTGGAAGTTAAATAAAAGCTTTACAAAAGGAGGCTGTCAAAGTGGAAAAAAAAAACAAAACAAAATGTGACCCAACCCCACGCTGTCTACAGGAGACACTCTTTAGACTCAAAGATATAAGCAGCTTGCAAATGAAAGGATGGGGGGAAAGTACGGCACGCAGACAGCGACTGGAAGATTGCTTTGCTAATACCACACCAGCCCACTGTAAAACAAAAATGTTCGTTAAAGATGGACGTTTTAGGAGCGCCTGGGGGGTTCAGTGGGTTAAAGCCTCTGCCTTTGTCTCGGGTCATGATCCTGGGGTCCTGGGATCGAGCCCCGCATCAGAGAGCCTGCTTCCTCCTCTCTCTGCCTGCCTTTCTGCCTGCTTGTGATCTGTCAAATAAATAAATAAATAAATAATCTAAAAAAAACAAGAAAGAAAGAAATGAAGGGAGAAACAGACGACTCAAGAAAAATGGCTGGAGACCACAATGCCCCGCTTTCAACAATGGGTCAAGCAGCCGGGCAGGAACAACAAAGAAAGAGACGCCTGGAGCAGCACTTCACTAACAGCCACGAGCTGAAAAACAGCCACGAGCCGCAAAATATACTTTCTTCTCAGTCCATGTGAAACGTTCTCCAACACAGACCATATGTTAGACGATAAAACGAGCCTCATGTACATTAACAAGGATTCAAACCATAGAAAGCGGCTTCTCTGACCACACCAAAAATTATGAATCACTAACAGAAATGTGCGGATTTACAAATGTGTGGAAATTTTAAAAACACACTTTTCTTTTTCTTGAGATTTGAGAGAGAGCACACGTGTGTGCAGCAAAGAGAGAGGGAGAGAGAGCCAGGCCGACTCCGTGCTGAGCTCAGAGCCCGAGACGGGGTTTGACCCCACAACCCTGAGATCCCCACCGGAGCTGAAACCAAGAGTCGGAGGCTTAAGTGACTGCGCCACCCAGACGCTCCCACCCCCACCAAAAAAGTACTCTTAGATAACCAATGGGTAAAAGAAGAAATCATGAGGGAAATTAGAAAACACGTCGAGGTGAATGAGTATGAACAAACTGATCCGAAACGTAACAGGACACAGCGAAGCAGTGCTTGGGGGGGAGTCACAGCTGCCAGCAGAAAGAGAAGAGACCTCACAGATCAACAATCAGGAAACCCCTACCTTACACCAGAAGAAGAGCAAACCAAACCGAAAGCAATCAGTACGAAGGAAGTAATAAAGACCAGAGCAGAAATGAGCAGAATAAGAGAAAACCAACTAATATAAGAGTCAGTTCCATGAAAAGATCGACAAAATCAATGAACCTTTACGCAGATCGAGCGAGGAAGGAAAGATTCAGGTGGCTCAAATCGGGAATGAAAGATGAGACACTGTCAGTACCGCTCAGCTCACAGAAATACAGAGGATTATAAAATAAAATCGGCACGGAAAGCCGAGCCATAAAAAGCGATGGACTACTGATGCAGGCAACAACTTGGATCCCCAAAGGCGACACATGATGTATGATCCCGTAACGTTCTCGAAATGACTAGATTATAGAGAAGAACAGATCAATGGCCGCAGGGACCCGGGGGGCGGGAGTGGGGAGTAACTCCAAAGGGGAAGCACAAGCAGGCTCCTTCGTGTTGACGAGATAGTTCTGTATCTCGAGTGTGAAGGGGGGTTACACAAATCCTCCAGCTGATGTCACTCAGACGTACAAAAAAGTGAGCACACGCTAAAAACTGCTAGAATCCCAGTCAGGCCCAGGATATATTATGCCGATGTCAATTTCCTAGTCTTGACTGTGGTTATAATAAATTGTCACCACTGAGGGAAGATGGGTGAAAAGTATTTGGCATCTCTTTGTACCTTTTTTTTTTTAAGATTTTATTTATTTGACAGAGAGAGAGAGACAGCGAGAGAGGGAACATAAGCAGGGGGAGTGGGAGAAGGAGAAGCAAGCTTCTCACCGAACAGGGCGCCCGATATAGGGCTTGATCCCAGGACCCCAAGGATCATGACCCGAGCCAAAAGCAGATGCTTAACTACTGAACCACCCAGGAGCCCCTCTTTGTACCATTTTTGCAACTTCTTGGGAGTTTAACTCTTGAAAAATATAAAGTTCAAAAAAATACTTAAGATATTTCATACGGATGGCGTGATGGAAGGGCAGACTGTCATAAGGATTGTGGTTTGGGGCTGGGTGACAGGGACAAGTGGGTTCTTCACCCTATTCTGTCTACCCCTGTATGTGTTCCAAGTCTCCATAACAAAAAGCTTAAAATATAAAATGCCTGGACCCAGCACAGTGACGGCCACCACAAGGGCCTTCTCCATACAGACTTAAACACCCTCCAAAGCGCACCGTCACCCAGACTGCCCCCCTTTTGCCTGATATGCTCCCCAAACAGCAGCCAGAGAGGCCACCAGAGCTGCCTGAGTGTTTTCACAACACAGACCCCGAAGAGATGCAGGATGGTCTGAACGCCGCCTTGAATAACGTGTTCCAAGCAGCATGTGAGCTCTGCCTTATACGCCTGACCTCTAAAATGAGCTCTGCCCACCGGGTGCTCACTTCCCACACCGCATCTCTCCTTCAGGGAGGCAACCAGTCCGGACCCACCCACCCCCAAGCCCGCATTCCAGAGCAGAACCCTGAACTGCTCACGGGCAGGGAATTTCTGCAAAGCTTCCGGAGTCCTGCCTTCTGCGGGAGGTTTCTCCTTTTCAGAGCCCCCATTTCCAGATGGAAAACGATCTGCTCTCACACCAAGGTCTCAACTCCTTCTCAACAAGAAAACGTAGGGCGACTGTGGGGCCCAGTCAGTTGAGCATCTGCCTTCAGCTCAGGTTGTGATCCCAGGGTCCTGGGATAGAGCTCCGTGTCAGGCTCCCTGCTCAGCGGGGAGCCTGCCTCTCCCTCTCCCACTCCCCCTGGTCTGTGCTCTCTCACTCGCTCTCTCAAATAAATAAAATCTTTTAAAATTTTAAAAAGGAGTTAAGCTAGGGAAGACTGGTTGACACAACCAATGGGATGAGCTCATATGGCCCAACCTTGCCTGGTCATCCTGGGAGAACGAAGAACCGGTGCCCCCCAGTACCTTCCATTCTGGGCCCAGCATCCACACGGAGACAGGCCCACACCTGGAGCACTGTGCCGACTGTTCCCCATGTACAAACTCCTCCAATCACAACTCAGGTTAGGCACCTTTATGTTGTGTATCACCAATAAAGAAGATGAGGCCCAGAGAGGTTAAGTGACTTGCCCAAGGTCAAACAGCTAGAAGAAAGGATGGAGCCAGGGTTGAAATCAGCTGTTCCAACCTGGGAGTCAGCACTGATTCCTTTTCCCCCACACATCCAATCCTCTCCTGAGGCCTCACTGGTCTGCTGCCTCCATAACCCCCCACTCCCCAGTCCAGTTCTCCTTCCCCTCAGACAAGACCACCTTCTTCGTAGCCACTGTCAGGTGGGGTCAGGACCCTGGGACCCTGGATGACCGCTGGAGTTCCCTGCCTCTTACTCCCAAGAGCCACCAAAGGGGTGTCTGAAAACACGTAAATCTCTGCCTTCATCATCCCCTCCTCAGGATTCTCCCTGCCTTTAATGGGGTCTGGTCTGGTCTCCCTGCAGCCTGAGGGGCAGAGCCACTTGGCCTGGCCTGTCTGAACCTCAGGGCCTACTGCTCTCCTGCCAGCTCATCGTGTTCCAGCGACATGGGGCACCTTCCAATCCTCAAACATACCAAGCTCATTTCTGCCTTGGGACCTTTGCACGTACTATTTGTTCCACGTGGAACTTCTTGTTCCAGATCTCCTCAAGGTTGGCACCTCCTAGTCATTCAGCTCTCTGCCCAAATGTCCCCTCCTGGGAGCGGATTCCTGTCCACCCAGTTAAAGCACCATCACCCCTTGTCCCTCCCTTGCTTCAGTACCCAGGCGCCCCCTCTTCCTTGCTGGCTAATTAGCACGCAGCCTGCACAAGTAAAGCATGGAGACGTGTGACAGGCCACCAGGGTTGCGGTGTGCCTCTGTTATCTCCTACAAGGTTGGGGCTGGAAGAGTCAGCTCATCCTAAGCACTGAAGCTCCCATTGGGTGGCCAGGGAGGAGAGCCTCCCTGCTGAACGCTCCTTACTGTACTTCACCCCATTTACCTAGCGAGGAGAGAGTACATGCAGGTGCCAAGACCCAGAGAGGCAGCGCCGTTCGCCCCAGGCCAGGGGCAGAGCAGTCCGGGAGCCGGGGTCCCATTCTCAGCACTGACTCGAGACCCCAACCAAGTCTGGAGGACGAGATGAGGGTCTGCCCCCAAAATCTCCAGGAAGAGGTCTTCCTGAGCACCTGGACTGCTAGAGATTCCTGGACACGGTGGGGACGGCTATGGGACTCCCCAGCCAGGCCCCTCTCCAGGTCCCACAGCCAACACGGCTCCAGGCCAGCCTCACGCGAGAGCCAACAAGGGGGGGTGCGTGCGCCTCAGCGTGCAAGGCCGGTATTCGTGGGACTGAACAGAGCTGGGGAGGCTCTCTCTTATGCCGTGGGGCTGTTCCACACCCAGGGTGGAAATCCCAAACGCAGACATACGGAAGCCAAGGGCGGAGAGTTCTGGCGGTTTCTGGAGAAGCCCCACCAGGCCCCTCCTCCACGGGCCCAGTCCAAGTCCCCAGGGACAGCTCTGGCCTGGGGACTGGATGCTCTCGCAGGCCTGGTTCACCCAAGCACTAGCGGAATCTCAGGCAGCCCTACCCACCACCAGGAGGACACCGGCCTCTCCAGCTACCGTCTCAGGCCTCAGGGCAAGCAGGACATCCCATCAACCCCGAACTGACCGCCGGACCCCAGGAGCGCAGAGGGTTCTCCCGAAGTCCACCCGGCCACGCACACTCGTTAGATGCTCCCAGGGACTACAGAACGCCTCGTTTGGGTTTTGTCTCAACGGCACTGCTAAGCTTTCTACCGTGGCGATGAGTTACGTTTGTAATAAAAGACCCCTCTTAGGAACACGGCCATGGGACTCGGCTGCCCCCAATGTTCCCAGGCCTTCTTCTGGTTAAAGGCCAAGTTAATTAATACAGGGAGACCTGGGGCTTCAAGGAGCAGGTGCAGGAAACCCGAGGCGGCAGCTCCCGGTGCCCCGTGTCATGGGGGCTGCGCCAAGGACACGTGGCAGCCGAGGGACACAAAGCCTCACCAAGATGCCAACCCCCAGGGCTGCTCTGCGAAATCCACATGCTTGCCCTGAGCCCTCAGACCGGCCTGGACAGCACCACTCAGCCCAGGATGCTGGTTTTCCAGGCTGGCGGCTCCAAGCTCATTTTTACGGCAGCCCCAAGTTCACTGGAGGGGAAAATCCAATGAGGCATGTGGAACAGGCCACAGGACTCTGAGTTCCGGCCCGGCTGCCTCCGGTCCCGCGTCCCCGGGGAGCAGGGCTCTTGCTTCCTGGTCCATGAATCCCCGGCCAGACCCTCCCACCTGCCCCAGTAAAATAAAGAAGCTCCAGAGGAAGAAAAACCAAACTTATTTTCCAGGCGCCTTCTAATAACCTTGACTGTTCCTGAGCTCCCTTCCCTGCGGAACTTCGGAAGATCGGTGGGAAAACCACGGGCTACTCTGGAATGGCAAGTGGTTTTAGAAACTCTGGTGGCAACACCTCGACTCACAGGCGGGGAGAGACAGCAGCGCAGGGGAAGCCGTTACTGCGATCGCCCGAAGACTCATGAGGCTGGGCCTGTCGCTCTCCGTGGGGCCATCCTGAGCACCACGGGGGCCTGAGCGGCAACCCCCGACTCCTGGCGACCACAGATGTCACCAGGCGCCACCCAGCGTCCCCTGGGAGCACAGCTGCCCTGGGTTAGGAACTATTCCACAAAAGGACCTTCAGGTGTCGACTCAACCCATCTCACCCACCCTTGCAGCAGAGACCTTCGCAGTGGGCCCCGTTTTGGAGATAAGGACACAGACCCCGGGCGGCTTGGGGGGGGGTGGCCCCATGGGTACACATTCTGGCTGCTCACCCCTTTGGCCATCCTGCCTTGAGACCTCAGGCCATTTAAGACCAGCGGCAGCTGGGAGGTGCAATTTCCCAGTGACGCTTCTTCTACACGAGTCTTTCTCCTGGGAGAACCCACAGCCAAAGCCGCATTCCAGGCTCCTGTGAGGCCTTACCAGAAGCAGCTCAAGCGCTAAGCTCCCAGCTCCCCAGCACAGCCACATCCCTGCCAAACAGGCCCGGCCTTGGGCTCAGCCACGAGGACTCACCGGCTTTCGTAGCAGGGACAAGGTTCTCTGTTCCTGTAAAACATGAGAGGTGGCCTTGCAGGGTTGCACAGGAAGGGTCGGGACCTGCCGTGGGGCCCAACAGCCCAGAGGGAGAGGCAGCACCCCAGGCTGGCTCAGCCACGGCCTCTCAAAGAGCCCGGACTCCAGCTGTTTCCACTTCCCTACAGCACCCCAATACGGAGCCCTCCAGGGCTCGGCCCCTGCCCTTCCCAAGGCAGGCCACCCTGACCTCTGGGTCGGGCCCATAGCCTCCTCCTCCTCCAAACGCAGGCTTGATTTCTACCTCCTTCCATGAAAGGCTCAGGGCCTCCCGTGGGCCCCCACAAAGGGCTTTCCCTTGGCCGCTCCCCCCCTGCGGTGGTCACCCCCCTGCCCTCGCACACCTCAGTGGCCATAGCCGGTTTCTGTCAGCTCCGTCTTGTCTTTCCAGCTAGAGGCGCAGAGCTCCAGAAACTGACCGACCAGGAAGGTGGGCAGAAACAGGAGGTGGGTGGAAGGGCCCAGTCTCCACAGCCAGCATCCCCGACCCCATCCCGGTGCTCAGCTCATCCCGAGGGGCCAGCCCACAACAAACTGGCCCAGGGCAGGGCAGCACTGAGCGAGAGATATAGCCAGCGCTGAAGACTCAGTACCAACACAACACAACACAAAGAAGCATAAAGCAACTCCATGACTATTTTCACAGTGATCACATGTTAAAACGCAAACATTTTAGGTACACAGGGCTCAATAAAAACACATTAATCAAATTAATTTCATCTGCTTCCTTTTACCTTCTGATGTAACTACTGTAAAAACTGCACTTACACAAGGGCCTTGCTTTGCCTCTTTACTGGATGGCACTGCCTTGGGAGAACATGTCTTTCTACGTCTCACATTCAGGTCGCTGACCTTTCTGGAGTTTTGTATATGGCATGAGGCACGGGACCAACTCTGCCACCTGACATTTGCGGAGTGTTCACATGGGCTTGGGACCCCTGGGGCTCACAGGTGTCCTCTGCCGGAGGGGACAGAAGGGCACACACATGCGGGTGGGCGACACTGCCCCTACAGGGAAGGCACTGGCCAGGCACGCGGGATGGGGCACAGCTGTCCAGCTGTGTGCTACTGCAAATCCACGCCCCTCGAGGCCCTCACCCCTCCCTGGTGAGCCCAGCTGCATTTCAGAATCTCCCAGGGTGGTGAGGCTACTCCCCCTGGAGGGCAAGGGGGCACCCACTGACGGCTTTAACTCAGAGGGGTGGGGAAATACCTGGGCAGGAACAGAGGCCCACTTGCAACTCTCAGGCTAGTGGGCTTCATGGGGTTCCTCAAGGCCTAAGGGGACACTTAGCTACCCAGTCGCTGCCTTCGAAGAGGTAATTCACAACCCTGGGAAGGCTGGGGCCAGGCGGACCAAAAAAGGAAAGGGACCCAAAGGAGGCAGCTCACTTTAAAAGCCGCTGGCCAGACTGCAAGGGTAGGGAGAGGGTGGCCTCTCAGAAAAGAGGGCACCAGTGGGGCTTCTCCCAAGCCACATGAAGCTCTCAGGGAGGCCCACTCAGGCTTGGACAATGAATGACCAACCAGGCCAGCGGGAAGGAGGACACCCCTTTCTGTGCCAAGTCCTGGCAGACTCTGGGCAGGGAGGCCCCAGGCCTACCAACCAGGAGGTGAACCTCCAGGATCCAGGAAATGGATAAACCAGAGCCACACGGGCAGGACCGCACCGCTCTATGGACGAGACACTCAGAGGCCCTTCTCTGCACTGAGAGGTCCCACAGGGGAGCCACCGGGCCAGCCTGGGCTGGAGCAAGAGGAGGCAGGCAGGTGAGGACCCAGCACTGAACACAGGAGTCCAGAACTGGGCACGCGAAGGGCTGCCTGAGCACCTCCCGCAGTGAGCTGGGTCATCATGCCTGACCCTCATCTTCAGAACCCGTCCCACACCCTGAGGCCCAGTCTCCCCACAAAGATGCTCAGGGAGGGATCGAGACACAGAAGGCCACACGGGGTTTGAGTCCATTTCTGTAAAATGTCTAGAACAGCTCATACATAGATGGGAGGGGGTTTGTGGGTGCTGGGGATTGGGGGGCAGGGGAGAGTGACTAACAAGTATGGTGTTACCTTCTGATGTTCTGGAATGTTCTGGAATCTGATAGTTGTGATGGCTGCACGGCTCTATAAATGTTCTAAAAAACAACAAATTCGTCCACTGAAAAGGGTGAATGTTCTGATATGTGAACATCTCCATAAAAACATTGAGGGTGCCTGGGTGGCCCACCTGGTTAAGCGTATGCCTTCAGCTCAGGTCATGACGCCGGGGTCCTGGGATTGAGCCCCGCATCGGGTCCCTTGCTCAGCACGGGGCCTGCCTCTCCCTCTTCCTCTGCCCTTCCCCCTGCTTGTGCTCCCTCTCTTGCTATCTCTGTCAAATAAACAAAATCTTATATATATGACATAAGTATTTTTTTAAGGGGCACCTGGCTGGCTCAGTCCGTAGAATGTGCAATTCTTGGTCTTGGGGTCATGAGTTTGAGCCCCAGGCTGGGCACAGGATTTACTTTGAAAGTATATACACAAAATGACGAGGACCGGGCAGGAAGACTTTACGAGGGGTAGCTCTAGAAAATTCAGGGTCCAGTCATCCTCCCAGAGCCAATCGACAGGCAGCTATCCTGTGGCTCTCCCCGGTGACCTGAACAGCTCTGGTCTTAGACTCTGGGATCCTCGAGGGCCCCATCTCCTCTGAACCCCTCGGAGCCTGGTGCGGAGAGCTGGGGGAAGGAAAGACACCCAAGAGACAGGCGGGCTTCCCTGCCTCCCGCCGTGGTCTTCACACAGGTCCCCGAGGCCACAGCCCCGAAGACCCCCTCCAAGGTCCCCCGCTTCCACCGCCTGCCAGTCCACCAGCGCCCACAATGACAAGGCTCGGCGCAAGTGGTGACTCGACCGTCATCTTCCTGGCCACCACCCAAGCCAGCAGACGCCGCCCTTGCCCCGTGCTTCCACCGGGCTGGCTTCCATGCATCTTGTGAGCTGCTCCCCTGGTCCCCTCTGGGCCCCCCAGCTGCTCTTCCTTCTGCCACAGGCCAAGACCCCTGTGGGCCGGAGACGCTGCTCGCCCGGCCGCCACCGGCACCTGGCCAGACACACGCAGGGCTGACAACAACTGTCACGTTCCACATACTGGCAGGTGCCCTCAGATGGCGCCAGGGCTCCCACGGCCGCGAGTCTGCTAGGAAGCCACGGTCCGACCCGGGTCACAGAGAGGAGCCATGGGTCAGCAGGCCGAGGGCCACGTGTGAGGAGCCTTCCCGGGTTCCTGATTTCGCACTTTGCCTTGAGGCTGGCGGGCCACGCAGCTTGGGTGTCTGCAGAGGCCCTGCGCTCCACGTGAGGGTCGGCGGGCACCCGGCCCTCCCCGAGCTCCCCGCCGCCATCTGTCCGACCACCCGCCTTCCTTCTGTGGGGCCCAGCGAGAGGCGCTCCACGCACAGAGGGGCCAGGTCCTCGCCCAGCGACACTGCCCGGGAGTCGAGGCTCTGCCCCGCCTTTGGTGCCAGGGGGCACGCGAGGACACGGGCATGGCCCAGACCATCCTGTGGCTTCCACGCACTGCAACCCGGGGAAGAGAGGGCAACAGGACGCCTTCTCTTCCCGAACGGGGGTGTCACTGAACGAGCTTTCTCTCCCGACTCCCGACTCTTCCACGGGGAGACTGAGCTGGAATAACGCAGTGCATCAAGAGTTTAAATTCCAGGGGCTTTACTCACGCGAGCTAGACGCGGGCAAGCCTCTCAACTCGTGACCGGGATAATCAGATCCATGCAGCCCGCCGACCTCGGATAGGAGGCCCGCAGCACCAAGGGCCGGCTCTTCCTGGTAGACAGGGTTTTAAAGGAGACAGTGGGGGAACCGTGGGCATTTGAAGGGGCCAACAGCAAAATGACAGAATCTCCCAGTCCAGCTGCCCAGCCGGCCAGGGTCCCTCTCACTCATCTGGGGTGACTGAGAGGAGACCACTCCAGCCAGCTCCCAGGACGCTGTCCAGGCTGCCCAGAAATGCCAGGCCGTGCAGCCCACTCCCACCCCACGTGAAGCCCGGGGATCCCCGCACACCCCCGTCATCATGCTATCCCTGAGCCTGCTGCTGGCTTCGGGCTGGCCCTTGGTCAGAGGTGGCCTCGGGGATCCATGCCCTGGCTTCTTCTGCATGAAGCACAACTCCAGACGCACTGCCAGCTCGCTGTACACAAACCATCTCTCCCCACGTTCTCTCCCAGGAGACCGGAGCGAGCAGCCGCGAAACCAGGCAGCCAGGCCCACCTCTGCCCTGAGCTGTCCTGAACGTGCCATCCTCTGGGGGCCAATCTGGAGTGCCCTGGCTAGAGACCACCCCTTCGCAGCTCGCTGTGCAGGCTCATCTGAGAAATGCAACTGTGATCACGGGTCACCAAGCGGGCCAAATCCGACGTAGTTACTGCCCTGACCACAGACCCACGGTGGGGGGCACGGCAGCCCTCAGCAGCCTGCTTTCCATCTATTCTCTCCCTGTCTACCGCACAGACCCACTCGAGGCTTCCAGCCGCGACCCACAGCGACAGGACAGTTCTGCGCTTGACGGCTGCCTAAAGCACAGCCCCCCGTCGGGGAAAGCCAGCTCCACACACGCGTTCCGACCATGCTGCCGGCGCCCACCCGTGCCCGCCTACACGTGCTCGCTGGGACCGCGGGGGGGGGGGGGGGGGCGAAGGGAGGGAAGGAAAGGAGGGAGAGAGAGATGGAGAGGTGCAGAAAGACAGGAAGAGGCCAAAAAGGAAGAGCACCTTTGGAACCCTCTCCAGATTGTTTCTTTCCATCAACTGAAGAAGGCGTGAGCACAAATCATGCTTTCCTGACGAGTCAGAACGTTCCTGGGACGGTACCAAATCTAAGTCGCTAAAGACGTCCTTGGCTCGAAAACCCCGCCAGCCACTGTCCTCCCGCCGCGATCGTGATGGAGGAGCAAGAGGGAGCCAGTGCCGCCGGGTGCACTCCTGGGCCCACCAGGTGCCATCCGACAGCCACCTTGTCACCCACCCACCCCACGCGGCTCAGTGTTCACACCCACGAAGGCACCTCTTCCAAGTGTCCCCGTGGAGACCCAGCAGCCGGTGACTATGAAAACCACCCCACTCGGGGCGCCTGGGGGGCTCAGTGGGTTAAGCCTCTGCCTTTGGCGCAGGTCATGATCCCAGGGTCCTGGGATCGAGCCCCACATCAGGCTCTCTGCTCAGCAAGGAGCCTGCTTCCTCCTCTCTCTCTGCCTGCCTCTCTGCCGACTTGTGATCTCTGTCCGTCAAATAAATAAATAAAATCTTTAAGAAAAAATTAAAAAAACAAACAAACAAAGAAAACCACCCCCCAGGACTCCGCCACCCCCTCCCACGAGGGCACAGGTATTGGTCAAGAGGACGGGTCAGATGCTTGCAAAATGAAATGGTTGGGAAACTCGTCTTCCTCTTAAGCCCTCACCCTCTGCCAGGCCAAAACTAAACTCCTTACGCCAAGAAGCCTCTTTCCCCATCTTCTGAGAACAATCTTCTTCCCAATCTTCTGGGGTGCAGTATGCAAGGTCAGGGAGGGGTGCCTGGGGGGGGGGTGTGCCTCGGACACCGCACATAGCAAAATATTTGCTCCTGTTCACAGCTACTTTTTTTCCTCCTTCATTTTGGGGTTCTTTGGGTGGACAGGGCCATGACATTTTCTTATATTTTCCCTGAAACAACCTGGAACCCATTCTTTTTCTAATAAAGAATAAGACTCTGTTTTGATGGAAGGAAGATGGCAATTCATTCATCCAGCAAAGGAGGGTGGACTGAACTCGCACTGCCGACCAGGGACCGCCCTAGGTGCTGGGGAGACGCGCAGCAGCCAACAGAGGCGTCATGCCTCCAGCAAGGACCTCACAGCCACGCGGCAGGGGTTCCCAGACTACAGCCCACAACTCAAACGCAGCCCACCTCCTGTTTCTATACAACCTCAGAGCTAAGAATGGTTTTGACCTTTTTTTAATGTTTGGGTGAGGGAAAAAAAAAAAATCAAAGGAAGAACAGTTCATCACGGGTGAAAACTATGTGAAATTCCCAATTCTGTGACCACAAATAAACTTTATTGGAAAACAGGCATATTCATTCATTCCCACAGTTCTGGGCCACAGTGGCAGAGCAGTGTAGTTGGGACAGACCGGCCTGCAAAAACCAACACTACTGACTCTCTGACCCTTTACAGAAAGAGCTTCGGTTCTCCTGGATGAGACAGACAATAAATACATAAACAGATTAACTCGTGTGTTTACGGTAGTGCTGAACGCAAAGAAGAAAAGGCAGGATAGGGAAAGACAAGGGCTGGGAGGGTGAGTTTAGGCAGTGCGGCCAGGGATGGCCTCTGAGCTGAGACGTGAAGAGACAAGGTGTCAGCTGACGAGAAGAGTGAGGGGAAAGCAAATGCAAAGGCCCTGAGGCAGGGCAGGGAAAAGCAGGCACGGATACTGGTTACGACTGAGGCAAAGGGAGAGGGGGAACAGCAGGGCAAGGAGAAAAGACAAGCAACAGAGGACAGAGCAGGGAGCCCATGGCAAGGGGTCTCCCGATTTTTTTCCAGGAATAAGAGGAAGCTACTGGAGCATTCTGAGTAGAGGCTGACCACTTTTAGAGCTTCTAAAAGCTCCTTGAGGAAGCAGGAGTGAAAAGTGACAGACCCGTGGCAACACCTTATCGAACCAGAACAGGCCAAGTCAAAGTGGAGGAGAAAACTCAAAAACCAACTCATCCAACAACAAAATCAATTCATCAACCCACTCGGGCCTTCCTACTGCGGTGACACAAACCTGTTTTTTCGAATATCAGAGTTAAATCCATTTCACTGGATCAAAGGGTCTGCAACCAGCGTATGAACGGAGCCACGACTTCACAGACATTACTGCTTGGGAGAAGGCAAGATTAAAGAAGTGAGTCACCTCAAAGTCAACGTAAAGAGAACTGTTAAGCAAAGTGACAGGAAGGAGCATGGTGGGGGCGGGGGGGGGGGGAGGTATGGTGACAGGTGGAAGCCAGCCTCGGCAGGGCACCCAGGCAGGCTCGGGGTGAGGCCATACCCACCAGGCAGTATGGGCAAGCCTGTGGGCGCCCTCCTCTCCTGAAGGGAAAGCTGCAGGCTGGGAAGGGCCCCAGAGAGGCAGAGCGACAGACAGCCGGGAAGGACTAAGGACTGAGACAGCCAGGCTGAGTTTGGCCAGACGTTGGTTGCAAACACAAGCCCCTCCCTATTCAAGGGCAGATGGGAGGAAGGGGACAAGGGACACCAGAACTTGAGGGACAGCGGGGTCACAGCCAGATATCAGGCTGCTGCAGGATCAAAGGTTAAGCGACAGGATCTCCTTCGGGGGAAGCTGTCGTACCCCACCACCACCCCTGGGCACGCTGGCCAATGTCTGAGGACATTTGTGGTTGTCACACTGGGGGTGTGGGGGTGCTCCTGGGATCAAGTGGGCAGGCCAGGGATGCTGCCCCAGGGACAAGCCGATGGAATGTGGACCGGCAGAGGGAGTCGCTGACAGAGGCTGATGCCGCACACCAGTAATCAACCCTGTCCAGCCCCAGCTTCCGGGGCCACACGAAGCATTCAGTGCTTCTCATCCCCTTTGATCCCCCACAATGACCCAGCATACGTTCTCACTGCACCCATTTTACAGGTGAGGAATCTGAGGCCCAAAGAAGGGACGTGATGTGGTCCGGGGGACACATGTGAACCCGGGTCCCTCACACTTGGAAGCCTGTCTGGGGAACGGAGGAGGGGACAGGAATCCAGGGACACGGCCAAGAACAGCAGGTCAGAACGGAGTCCAGGTTCAGCCCTGGCCTCGGCTGCCCAGCATCCTCACCAGGGCGGGGCAGGAAAGAGCTGGGGCACAGAGGCCCCTGGGGGCAGCCCCCGGAGAAAATCTCTGGAGCAGAGCCAGGAACCCTGGCGGCAGAGGCTGTGGGTGAGGCACGGTGGTTACCGAGCAGGTCTGTGGGGCCCTCCACAGTCCTGTCCTCTGCAAGTAGGCCATTCGCTCTCCACCCCGCCCCCCAACTTGGGAAGGCTTCATGACCCCCCAACTTTGTTCCTGAGCAAGTGACTGGCCCAAGGTCACAGAGCTCTGAACCCCACACCACACTTCCACATCCCAGGAAGGAGGCCACCTAAAAAGGCTCATCTGCCAGGGTCTCATTCCAGCACTGCCCACCCATCCCCTGAACCAGCCCCCACGACGGTGGCACTCACGCCCCAGGACCCCCACCTCTCCCTTCCCCCCATGAGAACTGAGGCCCCCTCAAGTGAGCAATTCTCTATAACCTGTCCCAGTGCTCCACCGCTCCCCCCACCCCCGCCTTCTCACAGGTGTCACACAGAAGCCAGAACAGATGGCTGAGCCCCTCCAGGGGAAGGGGGTGGGGCACGGGAGGGCAGAGGCAGCAACACAGGGATCAAGCACACAGAGCGGCAGGAATGGGGGGAGGGGAGGGGAGGGGGCCCGACCACCCCAGAGGGCTCCTGCAGGATGGCACAGGGACAGAGGAAAAGGACAACAAAGGCCGGGCGGGGTCCTAAATGACCAATCAGCACTACCTTTGGGCACCAGCAGGCCACCATCTGCTTAGCAGGCCACCCCCAACAAGGAAAGGATCCAAAAATGGGAGAAAATCAATTGTTCCAAGACCTGTAGGTATTTCAAGTCTCAAAAGCTACACACTCCCGAGTGTGCACACACACGCACGGCAATGACTGACACAGGACGTGCATGCGAGCACAGCCACACCTGGGTGCCTTTGGGCCACCCCCCCCTGGGGCCACCCCCTGTGCTCCCCAGCAGTGCCGTCCCCCAGGGCAGGGCAGCCTGACCCGCGTGGTGTCGCCGCGCAAACGGAGGAACACAGAGATTCACCCAGCATCCAATCAGAAACACGGAAAGAGGGCCAGCGAGTTTCAGAAACCCTCGACTCCCATAATCACAAGTTGACTCCTCGACTTTCACACTCTGTCCTTCAGGGTTCCAAACACCAGGCTGCAGAGACGGGAGAGGCCGTCCGAGGCCCCTGCAGAGGCAGTGAGAAAAGGCTGACCAGCGAGTTGACAACCCCCCCACCCCCGGGGGAGTCTCATAAGGAAGCTATTATTTGAGAATTAGGGGAATCATTAGCTCTCGGATGGCGGGGATAGAAGCCCATAGAGTCATCTAATGAGCCCGTTTTAGGGGCTTTTCTCCAGCCTGGGGACAACCACATAAATGGCTGTTGAGGCAGAGGGGTGGGGCAGGCCCCCAAGCCTTGAATGCATCCCACTCTCCTCCCACCCGAAGACAGAGCCAGCACCCCGTGGGACTCGGCCAACTTGAATAAAAGCAGATGACAGAAACACACCGACCAGAACACGCTCTTTAGGCGGCAGATCACCGGATTCCACCGAACAGACCCACCTTCTCACTAGTTTCATAACTCGGGAAACAGTTCCCCAGATGCACCTGAATTATTAACACAAAAGCATCCTCTCCCCACCCCTAAACAGATGGGACACACGGAAGCGCAGTGCACGCCTCCCCCGTCCCCGGGGGGAGGACGATCGCCCGCAAAACCTTCCACGGCGCTCAGGTGGACACGCACCCCATTCCAGCTGGTGTCACCGTGTCCCCTGGGCGCGGACTCGGGCCCCCGCACGTTGCGGGGCAGGTCCCTGGCGGAATGAATCCGTCCCCCAGCTCCCACCGGGGCCGCGGCGGGAGCGACTCCACAACCGATCCCTCCAGAGAAGGGGGTCTCTGGGACGGCGATGGGGCTCCAAGGGGGAGGCCCTGAGGGGACGCGTCTGGAAGCTGCGAGGTGCCTACCAAGTGGACACGCATTTTAATAATAATTTTAAAAATCCAGACTGCACGCTTATTGTAGGGGGCTGGGAGATAGGAAGCGAGTTGGGAAGCCGCGACGGCGCGGGGGGCTGTCTCGGGGCGGGGGGTGGGGTGCAGCGACGGCCGCGTCGGGGGCCGCCGCCGGGCAGCGCCCCGGTGACCCCGCCAGGCGCCCCGAGGGGCGGAAACGCAGGCGGGGGCCAGCCGGGGCCTGGGATCGCCCGCTCCCTCGCGCTCGCGAGCTCTCGGGCTCTGCCTCGCTCTTCATTTTTTTTTTTAATTATCAGGATTGTTGTGAATCATAAAAGAGAAGGGCCCAGCCGGGCAGGGCCAGCCGGGCCGGGCCACCCACGCTGTCATCTTTTGTGCAGGGCCGGCGGGGACGCCCCGGCCCAGCCCCCGCGCGCGCCCCCGGCCCCGGGCCGGACGCCCCCGCCTCCCGCCCCCGCCATTGTCCGGTCGCGCCGCCCCCGCCCGAGGCCCGGCGGACGCCCCCGGACCGGGCGGTTAACGCCCCCAACCGCCTCGCGGGCCGGGACAAAGCGCGGCGGCCGCGGCCCGAGCAGGCCGCGCCC
>ML111398.1:0-12201 GCA_003697995.1 Taxidea taxus jeffersonii | reverse complement strand
ACGGCGGCGGCGTTGGGGGTCGGTGTCGGACGCGGCGGCCGCCTCCCCGCGGGCTCACCTGAGGCGGCGCGCGCGGCCCGGTCCGGAGCAGCGGCGCGCGCTCCCCCGCCCTCGGCGTCGCACCCCCAGGCCCCGCTCGGGCCGGGCCCCGCTCGGTCGCTGGCGGCCGAGCCCTCCGCGAGCGCCCCGGGCGGGGCTTATGAGGCCGCGCGCCAGCTCCGCCCTGGCTCCCATTGGGCCCCGAGCCCACGCCCGCGCGCCCATTGGCTGCCGCTGACAGCTCCGCCCCTCCCCTCCGCCGGGCCCATCAACATCGCACGGCCCGCCCCCCGCGCGCCTCGATTGGGCGGGCGCCGGCGCTGGCCTCACGTCCCCATTGGCTGAGCGGCCGGGACACGCCGGCGCCCACCCACGTGCCCGTTGACCGGCTCCGTTTTCATTGGAACCGGCTCACGCCAGCCAAGACAGCCACTACCAACCCGACGGCGACTGGGCCTCAGATTGACAAGGACGCCTCGGGGACCGCCCAACGACCGCACGGGGACAAGTGAGCATTGGCTTACGGGGTGAGCCCGAGGAGCGGACTGGCTGAGGCGAATGCCAATCAGAGCCCGGGCCCCGCCCCGGTTATCAGGCTGCTACTGAGTACGTGAGACCCAGCACAACATCAGCACCCGGCCGGGGAGTCGCGGGGAGGGGGTTCGAGACCCGTGGCCGGAACTTGGACGCAGAGCGCCCCAGTTCATTAAGTCCTGATGTGGGAAGCAGCTGCCGTGCAACCCGTTTTGCAAAACAGGAGAACGAAGAGCTGGAGAAATAAAAAGTCACGCGGCAAGCGTCCCTCCTCTGCCCCCCAAAAAGCCAAATTTACTTCCACCGCGATCAACCAACCTTTGCAAACCTGCAAGGCCCACCGGGTAGTTAGGGGCACTCCCCGGAGTTCCCTAACACCAAGGTTCCAAGCTCACCTGGGCCCCACACCTCACTGGAACCTGGCTGGGCCTCCGTTTCCCCCGTGAGGTGGGTATGATGGTAACACACAGGCACAGGCTCAGCCGACCCCGCCGGCCCCTCCCCAAGGCATGTTGCAAGAATGAGTGGGACGCCGCACACACAGGGCTTGAGCGGGGGCTTCACCCGGGCGGGTTCACCACTGTCTTCATCGTCACTGCTTGTGCAGTAGGCAACAGTGGGGTGCGTCGCGGGTAGCTTGCGGGCAGTTGTGGGAATTGGCAGCGAGGCGTTTCCCAGTGACATTTGTGTCACCCACACTGTAACCACCACCACCACCACCCCCCCGGGAGGTCAGGCACCCTGAACAACGCCCCGGAGCTCACGTCTTCAGCGCCCAAGGTGTCGCCGTCCACACACATCTACAGGGTACCAGCCAGGTAATTTGGGGCTCGGGGCACTCCGCAGCACTTCCAACCTGTGGAGCAGTTTAACAAGAGGGCAGCCTCTGTGCAGTGCCCTGGAATGATCCCCTACACACTCGTGAGCAAGCTGCTGCATGGTCCAGAATTCGGTGTCCACTAACCTACCTTACCGAGAAGACACACCGAGACCAGAGTCGTGTGGTCTCCAAGAGCTCGCATCTGGGGCAATGCACAGAAAAAGGTCACCCAGGCAGAGAGAAAAGGAAGTCTTTGGAGAGAGGAGAGAGCCACACCGGGAGAAAAGGTAATCAGTGGGGACTTGAATCTGCTCAGAGAGATAGTCCGTTCTCATGGGGCCATATTCATAGACTTCTCCTATAGTTAAAATTTAACTTTAAAAATGGGAAAGAGCATCTGCCCCCAAGGAACTCCCTAACCAGTGGGAAAGACAAATGTCCTTTGATCACGGTAACACAGTATCCAAGGTGCAACAATGGAGGGGCCCCCTCACCCCAAAACACACACAGGCCTTTTGCTCTCCTGTAAGACGGCCAGTTCCAGGTGTTTGGAGAACACAGACTCAAAAAAAAAAAAAAATTTTTTTTTTAATTGGAGCACCTAAATAGGTATCAACTTTCTTATTTTCTCTGGGGAGACTTCTTTTTTTTTTTATGCCATCTCTATGTAAAAATTGAACATTAACAATTGTAGAATCCAGACAGTGGCTGTTTATTGGAGGAGTCTGACATACAATTCAGCGGGTTTTCTGCAGGTCTTTGCAGACTGGTACAAATCTCATGAAAGGCTGGGTCTGAGAGGGCCAGTACCCCTCCCTGAACAAGCCTTGAGCAGCCCAGGGCTGGCTCACTTTGTTTTTGAAGATTCTATTTATTTATTTTAAGGAGGGGGGAGAGAAAGGGAGGGAATGAGCTAGGGAAAGGGGGAGAGGGAGGAGAGAGAATTTGTCAAGCAGACTCTACACAGAGCCGGGCGTGGAACTCACTCTCACCACCCTGAGAGCCAAAACCAGGAGTCTCGATCGACTCACCAAGCCACCCGGGCGCCCCGGGTCAGCTCATTTCTAACTAGTCACCATCTCCCCCATATGGGCAAGGTGCGGAGCTGGGCCTCCCCTCGCACAGACAGGCCAGTCAGATGCACAGGGATGCTTGGAAAGGTAAACTCCCTGTGCTTTAAAAATGCATTTTTAGAAGTACACATGGAGGAGGAATCCTTTTATTTACTTATTTTTAAGTAGATTCCTCCCTGGATATAAAGCCCCGACTCGGGGCTTGAGCTCAGGACCCTGAGATCAAGACCGGAGCTCAGATCAAGGGTCAGACGCTCAACTGACTGAGTCCCCCAGGCGTCCGTGGAGGAGGAATCCTGACAGTCCATTTCGCTCCAGGTACCTATCACTAGCCATACATGTAGTAAGTTTCCCGTTCTTTTTTTTTAACTTTTTTTTTCCCAAAGATTTTATCTATTTGACAGAGATCACAAGTAGACACAGAGGCAGGCCGGGGCAGGGGGAGGGGGGAAGCAGGCTCCCGGCAGAGCAGAAAGACCAATGTGGGGCTTGATCCCAGGACCCCGGGATCATGACCAGAGCCGAAGGCAGAGTCACTCAACCCACTGAGCCCCACCTGGCGCCCCTGGTTTCCTGTTTTTTTAATGCACACACACGAATATGTGCACACCAGCCCACAGCTCATGTTTGTTTCCTCAAGCATTAGGCCAGGTGGTCACTTACAAAATGAACTCAAATGAATAGAAAACCAGCCCTGGGCAGTATGTGTAACAGCACTGTCCTCACCTTGTGTCTAAATTTGCATACACCTTTGTATGTGCCCTGGCTGTGCCACATCCCTGGGTGAGCCAGTTACCCTCCCTGGGTCTCACTGCAAAATGGCTAGGAGTCAAAACTGTGTTAGAGGGCTCTGTAGAGGCTGAGCACCGTGGTGCCGAGGCATACAGGTGTGCAACAGATGTAAAGAAAGCCTGACTAGGTAAACCAATTTTATAACCTGGAGTGGGGGCACCTGGGTGGCTCAGTCGTTAAGCATTTGCCTTTGGCTCTGGTCATGATCCCGGGGTCTTAGGATCAAGCCCATCACGCTCCCTGCTCTGCAGGAAGCCTGTTTCTCCCTCTCCCACTCGGCCTGCTTGTGTTCAGTCTCTCGCTATCTGTCAAATAAATAAATAAAATCTTGAAAAAAAAAAAAAACCTGGAGTGGAGGAAAAGAAGGAACATGCTTAACATTTAAAAAGTCAGCGGGGGGGCGCCTGGGTGGTTCAGTGGGTTAAAGCCTCTGCCTTTGGCTCAGGTCATGGTCCTGGGATCCTGGGATCGAGCCCCCCATGGGGCTCTCTGCTTGGCGGGGAGCCTGCTTCCTCCTCTCTCTCTCTCTGCCTGCCTCTCTGCCTACTTGTGGTCTCTGTCAGATAAATAAATAAAATCTTAAAAAAAAAAAGTCAGCTGGGTGGATTTAAAAAGGCGGTTAATGGGGTGCCTGGGTGGCTCAGTGGGTTAAGCCTCTGCCTTCGACTCAGGTCATGATCTGAGTCCTGGGATCAAGTCCCACATCCGGCTCTCTGCTAGGCAGAGAGCCTGCTTCTTCCTCTCTCTCTCTGCCTGCCTTTCTGATTACTTGTGATCCCTCTGTCAAATACATAAAATCTTTTAAAAAAAAATTAAAAGGCGGTTAATCCAGGGGCACCTGGAGGGCTCCGTCGGTTAAACAGCTGCCTTCGGCTCGGGTCTTGATCTCGGGGTCCTGGGATCGAGCCCCGCATCAGGCTCCCTGCTCGGTAACGGAGTCTGCTTCTCCCTCTCCTTGGGCTCCTGCTCTCCCTCTCAAATATGTAAATAAAATCTTTAAAAATAAACAAATGAAAAGGTGGCTAATCCATCTGATGGTATATTATTCAGCCTTTAAAAGGAGTAAAACATGGACACGCTCAGGGAGGGAACCAGACACAGGCTACACGGCGTGTGATTTTCCGTGCACGAAATGTCCAGAACAGGCTCATCCACGGAAAGGAAGGGGGCTTGAAGGGACTGGGGTCTGGGGGAATGGCTGGGAGAGGGCTGCTGATGGGGATGGGGATTCTTTTTAGGGTGATGAGAATGTTCTAGAACTAGAGGTGATGGTTGCACAACTCTTAATATACTAAAAACCAGTTAACTGTATGCTTTAAATGGGTGAACTTTAGGACCTAGTGAAGTATCTTTCAGTAAAGCTGTTCCGTGACAATAAAAAAAACCCAAACCAAACCCAACCCTATCAGGAAAGAAACATGCCCTAATCTTGGGATGTTTTCTGCATAGCAATGGTAAGAATGCCCTTCTGGGTTTTGCTCATTTTTAACAGTGACATTGTTCTTAACTCTCCAAATGAGAGAAACATCCAAAAACGGCACAGTATCAAGCAACGTACCTGTGTGTGTTCCGTCCCCAGGTGAGGGCCTGCCTGGGGACATCGGTGGCATTTCCTCTGCTCCTCATAGCTGGGCACCCTTCCTGTTTTTATTTCCCGTTCGCACTTGACATTTCCTTGAGACAGAATTCATCTACCATACAACTGGCCCATTCAGGAAGGATACAACTCAAAGGACTTTGGTACATCCCCGGATGCGCGCAGCCATCAACAAACCTAGAACGTTCTCCTCCACCCCACGAAGCAGCCCCACCGGCCCCAGCAGGCTTTCAAGGGCACACTTGACACATGTTAAAGGACCCAGAGAGGCAGAACTTTCTCCTTGCTGTGAACTCAGATCTGCCCGTATCATTACTTCACCATCAGTAAAAGGTGTGGGCAACAGGTCGATGTGAAAAATCATGTCTGCGAATGTAACCGCTCCCTTCCCTGGAGGCCACCGTTAAACCTGCCTCGCCTTGACCTCCGAACTCCGCCTGAGCCAGCATTTCACATCCATCATCAGGGCTCCCCCTCCCCAACACCCTTGGTGCCCACAAGACTCCCGGTTGCTGATTCAAGCCAATCTCCCCATGGAGACTGGGGGCTGTCTGTTTCCTCAGATGTTAAAAGTGGGGACAGTGCCACTCCCTTGGCGAGCATTAAGGGACCCCTGGCTCCAAGCTAGAAGGCTGGCTTTGGCCCTTGGCCGGTAAAGGTCAATGCCGGACGCCTCCCGAGTGGCACTCAGGGCTGCGGCATGACACCGAGTCTTCAACCTGTCCTGTCCTCTGAGCGGGCCGGATGCTGCCCGCTGGGTAGGGACAGAGCCGCGCCCACCTGGTGGGCCCCAGAACAACTTGCGAACAGAAGACACAGCCTGGTACGTCTGTAAAAGGCATTTATTCTGAGAATCTAAAATCTGGACAAAGAACATTGAACTTTTTAGAAAAAGCCTACACGGGGTTTTGTCATTTCTTCCTAACGCATTAACAAACTTAATAACAAGGAGGAAAGAAAAACTTTTTAAAACAGTATCGCTCCAGTCTGACTGCAGTTATGGGATTTAAAATATTCCTGTTCTATTGAGGTAAAAGCTGCAAACTTTGGTAAAGTTAGGAAAAAATAAAAATCAACAAATCATTCCCAAAAAAGTATAAAACCAAAAAAAGAAAAAAAAAAAACAGAAAACAAAAAAACACAACCAAACCCTAAGTTATAAGCTTTCTTGGTACATATACAATAACTACAAAAAAATTTCATTCAAAAAAGTACTTAAAAAAATCCCCCTCTTAAAATTCTTGGTTGGTGAGCTGACCAGTCTGTTGAAAGGATCCGTAGAAATGAAATCACCCCCCCAGACACTCACCCAGGATCAGGAAGTACTGGCTAACCCCAGTTTGTAGAATCTGGCTGACGTTTTCAACAATTCAGTGCTAAAAGAGAGCCCCACGTTTACAATAAAAGAAAGACCCCAAGGCACTTGAACATGGCTTTGAACGTGTGCTTCCCTGGTGCTGCAGGCGGGCTGGTCCTTGGCCGCGCGCCCAGCCCCGTGCAGAGCAGTCCGGCGCCAGCCGCCCCGGCCCCCCGCACACCCGGGCAGAGGGCTCTGCGTGCAGGGCCACAGCACGGAAGCAGACTGGGAGGCATGGCTTCGGGACAGGCGTTCAAACTCGCCGGCCGGGGACCTCTCCTCTTCCCGGCCGGGGGACGGCAGGGCCACCACCAGGCACCGCCGTGCTGGCTTTTAGGCAGCAGAACGCGGTCAGGGAGATGTGCCCGTTTTCAGCTGCGGGGGCCAAAGCCACACACCTTGGAAAGATTGTTCCAGGCGGCCGGGCGCCTTCTCGCTCGGCGGCGGCGGGCACTTCTGGGAGCTTGGCGCTGGAGACACAAGCAGCCGTCGCGCCAAGGCGGTTTTCTAATTCCATCTTCAGAAAAAAATTGTTTGTTTTTTTGCTGATAAACTGCAGGCTTGGTGTTTGTTGTTTTTTTTTTTTTTAAAAAACCCTAAATAAAAACACTGAGAAGTCCAACTCTTTTTCTGAGCCGCAATACAAACTCCTGAAAATTTATAGGTTCAAAAAGAAAAAAACAAAACGAGACAACCATGAAGACAAGGCTTTTTAAGGGAGTGGAGAAGAATCTACCTTTTTAAGTTAAGCCCACTAAGAACAAAATAGGGGGCAGAGACCCCTGTTACACGTTTTTTTCAAAACTGCCGGCGAGAAGTGCTCGAGGATCATCGGCCGTTGCCGTAGCCGGGGAAGAGCTGGCAGAGGGCGGCCTGCAGCGGCTGGTTCACCTGCATGGCGTAGCTGCGGCCAAGGTCGTAGCGGCACGCGGGGCAGCTGAACACCTGGGCCCGGAAGGATCTGTCCAGGCAGTCCTGCAGGACAGCGCGGGGTGAGAACACTGTCACTGTCCCAGCCAGCCACCCATGTCCCGGGACGCTGGCTGAGCGACAACCCCCGACCCCACGTCCCCCAGGTGCAGGGCGAGCAGCAACCACCATCTCAGAGTCCAGAGGCCCCTCCCTCCCGGCCCTGGGTCTCAATTTCCACCTCCAGGCTGGCCTCCCTGGGGCTCCTCGCAGGCCCCAAGCGCATCCTGGCTCCAGACCTTGGCACGCGTAGCTCGTGCCACCTAACAGGTTTGTCCTCTGGCTCTCCTATCGACTCATGCCTCGGCTCAAGTCACCTCCTCCGAGGGCCCTTCCGGGATGACCCCAGGGTGTCACAAGCAGCGGCACCTTCCACCTTCCGGAATTGCCTCGTCCTAACAATGTCCTTGTGTGAAATACGCCAGACACTGCCGCCACTTAGAGGGGGCTTGCCGACCCCGCCACACGCTACGAGCTCGATACACACGAGCTGGGAAGAAGACAGGATGAAAGGCAGGCAGGGTCTCTGGCCCTGAGCCAGGCTTCTGGGATCACACGCCATCCTCGGCTGGGTGACGGCTGGAGAAGCAAGCCAGGCGGCACTAGAGCTAAGGGGCAGATGAGCCCTGGACAGCCAGCTTCCCACTCGCGGAAACAGGGAAGACGCCACCACTCGGACCCCACGCAGGTGCCCACACCTCGAGGACAGCATCGGGAAACGGGGTGAAGGTCAACCGTGCGGGAAGCCTGCCGAAGCCACAGCACACCCAACCGCGGCACACAGGCTCCTGCTCCCGTCTGTAGAACTCAGTTCCTTTCCGACAGTCCGCAACCTTGATCCCAGAGACTAAAGACCGTTCTTCCCACTCAACACAACTAAGGTTTAGGGCCACGTTCACAAATCGGGCTCTGGACGGCTGACACCCCAAGTGTCCATCTGCGCACCGCAACGTTATTCGGCCTTCAGAAGAAAGGGAAGGGGCGCCTGGGGGGCTCAGTCAGTTGAACATCTCGACTTGGGTCCCAGCTCAGGTCTTGATCTCAGGTTTGTGAGTTTAAGCCCCATGCTGGGCTCCACGCTGAGCATGGAGCCTACCTTAAAAAGGGGGGGAATGGATCCTGAGAGCTGCCACGACGTGGACACCGGGCTCAGTGACAGGAGTCAGACCCAGGACTCATCCCGCAGGACCCCAGGAGGTCCCCAGAGGAGGCCCATCCACAGAGAGGAGGTGGCGGGAGCCGGGGCTGGGACAGGGGGTGGGGAGTCTGTGCTTTGTGGGGACAGAGTCTCCATTTGGGGAGATGGAAATTTCTAGAAACAAGTAGTCACAGGACAGGGCGAGTGTGCTTCACGCCGCGGAACTGTGCACTTAGAGATGCTTAAGGTGGCAATTTTTACTTTGTGGGTATTTTACTATAGTCAAGTAATTTTTTAGTAGAGTAAGAACAAAATCAGGTGCTGGGACACGTAGGCCAAAGCTGTCTTCCTGTGACGCTCAGGGGGAAGTTCTTGCAGTGACCAGGGACAGACACAAAGGCCAGCAGCCCCTTCTTCCATGGCACCCGCGTGGGCTCTGCTGAGACGCTCAGTTCCAAACTCCCCACAACCCACTCGGTTTCTGTGTCCTGACCCACCAGACCGCCGTGGCAAGGAGGCTGGCCGGGAAGGGGTTGCCCCATTCCTCTTCACTGAGGCAACGGAGGCTCAGAGGACCTGGGTGGCTTCCCAAGGCCACAAAACCTCTGCTCGGGGCGCACGGGGCTTCTGTCCTGGGCCACGCAGCGGGGCGGCAGGGCCCGAGGGCGGAAAAGGGAAGGGCTTGACCTGCCGCACTGGGGGATGCTTTTGGAGCCCCGGCCCCGGCAAGACAGCAGACACAGGAGCCTGGACCAGGATAACTCTAAGGTGAGAAAGGGGGCTGGCAGGGCGGCCACTATCTGCCTGCACCGCCCACAAGTTCCTCCAGACCGGCTCTGACCAGAAGACATTGCAAAAGAGCCATCCCCCCCGCCCCCACCAGCACACCCAGCTGCACGAGTCTGCCTCCCGGGGATGCGGGGGTTCAGGAACCGCTGCGATTATCGCAACTGGGGGTGCTCCTGGCAGGAGGGGGTGGCCCAGGGACACTCCTCAGGACACCTCCTCAGAGCGCGACCCACCCCAGCATCAGCACGGCAGCAGAGGAGACCTTCCCCCCCCACCCCGGTCTCTCTTCCAGTCCAGCCCTCCTGACTGACTACCCTCCAGGCCCCACCTCCCAGCCCTCGTCCCCTACAGGCCTCCGCTGCTCCAATCTGCATGCCCGTCCAGGCTTCTGCACATGCCATTCTGTCCCCCCCTTGAGATGCCACCTCCTCTGGGAAGCCCTCCCTCCCATTCCTCTAGGAGCCAAACACCTCAGACCTCTCCAGCCCAGGCCACAGCATGCTCAGTGAATATTTATCACAACCAGACCTCAAGCTGGGATTGCCACCCACCCTCTCCCGTCCTGGACCCCCAGCCATCTAGGAGACCGGGGGAGAACATTCTAGAGGCGGGAGAACCAGAGAACACTCCTAAGGCAGGAGTGACTTGCTGGAGGGACCGGCAAAGGACCAGTGTGGCTTAAGGTCACAGGGAGGTGGGCAGGGTGAGGACAGTGTTGCCTGAGCACCACCCTCCCGGCCCACAGCCGCCCCCTCACCTTGCACACGTTGTGCTGACACACGGTCGTGATGGGGCGGAACACCAGCTCCTGGCAGCAGATGCACTGGAACGCCTCCTCCACTTTACTCAGGAACTTCTGGAACTGGAGGAGAGCGTGTGAGAGCAGACCGGACCCCCCTGCGACAGTGTCAGAGCTGGTGCCCCCTTCCCCGCCAGGGGCCAGAGGCAGCTCTTGCCCACATGAAGACGAGGAACAGAGCCCGGAGGAGCGAAGGCCAAGGCCCAGAGACAAGGTGACCAGAACCAAGAGCCCGGGAGAAGATGTCAAAGGTAACAGGCCGACTCCAAGGGGACATGGCTGTCCGTAGGGAGGCACAGACAGCCCATTCCCACCAGGTATGGGCTGTGGCCAGAAGACACCGAGCTGGTGGCGACTAATGTAGGTCACGCATCCTGCTCAAGGCAGGAGGATCCAGAAGAGACAGGCCTGGTTCAGCAGCTCAGAATGCTGAACACAAATGGACCTCCTGACCCAGCAGTCCCATGCATGGCGCTGTGCCTGAGGTGGGGAAGCTGCGATGTTCACCACCACCCCCGCCTGGGGCTCAGCACCGCGGTCCCAGCTGGGGTGCATGCCAGCCTGTGGCCACCCAGTGCCCACCCACAGGTGAATGAACACACCCAACATGGTCTGCCCACATGCCAGATTACTCAGCCTTAGGCAGGAAGGGACCCTGACCCCTGCCACGATGTGAGCGGGCCCCGAGGACTCTGGGCTCAGCGAGAGCAGCCAGACCCAGGAGGACACATCCTGCAGGACCCCACTCCCAGAATGGCCCCAGGAGTCCCATCCACACCGACGGAGAGAAGACAGTGGGAGCCAGGGCTAGGGAGTCCGTGCTTCATGGGCAGAGTCTCCGTGTGGGGAGATGGAAAGTTCTAGAAACGGAGCGTGTGGGGCGGTCGCAGGACAGGGTGAGTGTGCTTTATGCCACTGAGCTGTGTGCTTAGGCACGGTTACAATGAGGAATTATTTCTATTTCACCACATAAAGATGGGGGGGGAGAGGACGTCCAGGCTAGGTAGGGGTGGGGGTGGCAGGCACTCACCGTCCCGTCTTTGAGTGACTTCAGGATCTCACTCCACAGCTTAGTGTTGCTCTGGTCCTCCTTGATGAGGCTGCTCTGCTGGGCCGTGAGGCTGTAGGGCTCTACCTTACTCTTTTTAGGTGTCCCTCCCGGGGACCCAGCACCAGCCCTGCCACCTGCGGGGACAGAACAGAGGGGGCAAGAGTGGGCACGTGGGTGGCTGGGCACGCGCACGGGGAGGCTGCTGGCAGAGACACCCACCTCCGGACTTGGTCTTGCGCTTGCCCTTCCTGGGGGACGTGAAGGTCCCCTCCTCTTCCATCTCCTCCTCTTCCTCCTGGGCCTCTCTCTTGCTGTTCTCCTTCTCCTTCTCCTTCCTGGCCCGGGCCTCCAGGTAGCCTTCCGGATACTGCAAGAGGGTGGAGTTGGCGGTGAGGACGACGGGGCGGGGTCCAGGAACCAGGGACGGTCTCACCCGGCACCCTTCCTGCCGCCTCCCTCGTTGACAGTCCCCCCCAGCCCACACTGGCGCCTCAGAGACTTGGACTGCTCCTCCTGACTCAGCCTCCAGGGAGCTCTGGGAAATAAGCCTCTAATCGCCGAACATACCAGGGAAAAAAGGGCTAAGGGCACCACGTGCACCTGACCGGGCAGAGGCGAAGCAGTGAACAAGGGCAGGCACAGAAAATGCTCACCATCAGATCTGGCGAGTAAGAGCGTCTAATCATTATCCTCATTCGTGCGTTTAGAGGTAGGCAAGCTCTCCCACGAGGGGCCAGGCAGAAGCCCTTCCAGCCTCAGAGCTCTGTGGTAGCCCAGGCCGGCGTGGCTGGGCCTCCAGAGAACTGGATTTACAAAGACATGGCCCCAAGGCCTTGGCTCCCCAACCCAATTTTGAGGAGTCTGGGGGCCCCCCCAGGGTCTAACAGGCATTACTTGAGAAGAACCCCATCTCTGAGGCACCTCCAATCATGGGGGATTTCTCCAGCGTGTCGTCTAGAAACTGTCCAGCTTCTCCGGCAACACAAGCATGACGTCACTGATACCCCTACCAGAGGCTGGCGGCTCCCGTCCCACGGCTATTTTTCTCCCCAGTTCCTTAGCTTCTGAAATTCTCCATGGTGCAAACATCATGTGCAAAAGACAACTTTGTGACCCCGGGGGGAGGCGCTATCTGATTCTCAGTAGCAATTAAGATTCCTTAAATAGTCCCACACTGAGTTACCAGCTGTGAAGAGACTCGCCATAATGAACAGAAACACCATAATTATGGGGCAGAAAGGGC